>JAFVLL020014972.1:0-22965 GCA_021397915.2 Tor tambroides | reverse complement strand
TCTCTCATGTAGGCCAGCCCAGAACACATCCAAATCCACCACTCCAGATGATGAAGCTTTGAGTGCTGCTGGCCCCAGATTTGTCAAGTAAGAAGAAAGTTCATCTTGTGGCACATCACTGAAATGTGGAATGGCCTTGTAACTCGATACACTGTCACTCATTAATGCAATGTTACAAGGGTCAAACACCCTGACCTCCTGAAGAAACCTTATGGCTGGTTGCCCATCTGCCATGTACTTGCTGAGTTTATCTTCTGCATTGTTGTATGCCTGGCTGACTGTGTCAAGAATCTGAGTTTTGACAGCAAATGTGAGTTCAAGCTTCTCAAAATACTGGGCGCATGCCTCATACAGTAGCTCCTTATTGGCTGCTAAGATGACGTGCAAATCTTCCAGGTAATTGAAGATCTTTGTAGTCACTGGACATCTGCTCTGGAAGATGTTTAGAAGCTGGAGGATGACTTTGCACTTGTCAGACATGATGATGATCTGGGCATTCAGAGATTGAGCCAGATTTGTGTCTTGAAGTACCTCATGAACTCTCTCCACTGATGGCGGTGAACTTCTGCCACACACCTGGGAATGAAAAACATAAATAGAAAGAGTGCAAGAATGAGGCCAAGCATACAAAGAACTTATGTTCTTATCTATAAATTGAATTCTGTTTATGTGTTGCTAAAAGACATCTATTATGGGTCAACAAGGAATAATTTTACTTGTATTTTATCTTGTACATGAACTTTTATTTGATTTAGACCTACCTCCATTTCCAACTCTATGAACTCCTTGTAAAGTCCAAAGTGCTCTGAGTGATACTGTACTGCTGAAAACCATGCGTTCCAGCGTGTCCCACCTGGAATTGGAGCCATGGTGGCCTTCTTTCCTGCTGGCAGCGTTTTGGTGAGGAATGAAAGATATCTTTGTTTACGTGCTCCAGTCTGGTAAAACATCTGGGACCAACTTTACATAAAATTGTTCAGCTGGTGAAATGGTTTATGAAAAGCACTCCCGACGAGGTTCATCATGTGAGTTCGGGAACAGTGACTGAAGTGCAGCAACAAAAGCCTTCTTCATATAGGCACCGTTATCAGTGTCAAACACAATGACGTCTTGATTGGAAATGCTGTATTCTTGAAAGCACTTCACAACAGCCATGGATACAGTGGAATGATTACACTTCTCAAGAAAAACAGTGTCTGCAAGCTAGGCCAAATTTCTACCAGATTCATCCTTCTCCAGTGGAGCCAGGAGAATGTTTAGCACACATCTCCCCTCTATATCTGGCGTCTCATCAAAAATCACGGCAACAGGTTTTCCAGCAAGATGCAGCTTCAGTTCTTCTTTTTCCTTGTGATATAATGCTCCAACATACCTCTCTTGGAGCTAGTGAAAACCTGGAATGGCTCCTCCATTGATCACTCTGTCCTTGAGAAATTTCCTCATTATAAGATGGTCACTTTTACTGAGTGGAATGTTAAGTGCAGTACAGGTGGCGACCCAGTTTTCACAAATCTTTAATTGGAAAAACAAACAAACAAAAATAAGCGTTTGTGTCAATAAAAATCATGTAGTTTTATGTAAAATTGTAATCATTCAATTACTTAAAATTATTTTGTTGTTTAATATTCTCTATGAAAAATACAAGTGGCCAAATCATATTGTTTACATAATATTACTCTTTTTTTCATGTTTTTAAAATTTAAGATTGAAAAATTTCATTTTGACTAGATGGGTTGGGATTACAAAATATTATTAAACTGACAACATTATGGGTATTAATAACTTAAATAAATAAATTTAAAAAATGAAGATTGCATGGTTTTGACTGTAATGGTGTGTATGCATGATGATTAAAAACATCACATACACACTCGTTCCAAGCACAGTAAGCCGACGCCAAATCAGCTAACAGCACTGAGCGAAATTTTACACACAACCGTGATGGGACCGTGTCTATGCTGTGCACAATCAGGTTGCCCCGCAACAAGTCTAACGTATATTTAATAACTAATTTACTCACCTCAACTCTTTCAGAAGTCACCACAGAACTTGATGCAGTCGCTTCAGTCATGGTGATTTGCCGTCTTGTTTGAGGCACAGCAGTCATTTTTCTGTTTTGCCGAAGAAAAATGACTGAGCACAGATGATTTTCTTTTGTGTTCCAAGACAAGATTACATGGTGTGCAAAAAAATTTGCCTCCACTTTCATGTAAAACATTTGGATATTGTTTTACACAGTCTTTCGGAGTAATGTTTGCAGGTAAATGCGACTTTTTAACTGTACGCCTGCGCGCAAAGTATGGAGTAGTCGCGTTTTGCTGAGCTGCTCTCTGCTAATACAGAATTGGATTATATTTCTATTTTTCGTGCCGTTATTTTACTTGAGAACGATTATTCATCCCCCAGAGTTCATTTTGCTTTTGTTGGGAGGAAGATTTTATGATGATTGGTAATTCTACAGGTGTATTCTCTGACTCTTGATGAAGCATCGGGTGTTCAACAATGGCATCCAAGAAATCCTCAAAGGCCGTGTCTGTCAGGGATGAAGCCGGCGTGGGTGATTCCCTATCTCAGACGAATATGAATTTCGATACTTGCTGCGATCAGTTCGCAAGGTGATGACCTGAAGAAAATGATAGATGAGAAGATGACTACATTGGAAGGTCAATTGGACAAACTTGATGTGGTGATGGCTAAGTTGCAGTCTGAACAAATGGGCTTTAAGCAAAAGATGGTAGAGATGGAAGGGGCGCTAAATGATGTGGACCGGTGCATCGGAGAAACGGAAAAGACGTGTCAGGAACTGCGTACTGAGAATAAATCTTTATGGGCTAAGTTGAATGACTTGGAAGGCCAATCGTGAAGGCTAAACTTAAAATTTGTAGGAATAAATGAGGGAGAGGAACAGGGCCACACTTCGCAGTTCATCTCGGACTTTATTACTGAGTTATTCGGCCACGATCACTTCCCTAAGCCAGTTAAAATTGATTGTGCACACCGTGCTTTACTGCCCAAGCCATCTGCGGGTCAAAGTCGTCTTTCGGATGAGACGTTAAACCGAGGTCCTGACTCTCTGTGGTCATTAAAAATCCCATGGCACTTCTCGTAAAGAGTAGGGGTGTAACCCCGGTGTCCTGGCCAAATTCCCTCCACTGGCCCTTGTCAATCATGGCCTCCTAATAATCCCCATCCACTTGATTGGCTCTATGACTCTCTCTCCTCTCCACCTGTAGCTGGTGTTGTGAGCACACTGGTGCCGTTGTGCTGTGGCTGCCGTTGCATCATCCAAGTGGATGCTGCACACTGCTGGTGGTTGAGGAGAGACCCCCTCATGATTGTAAAGCGCTTTGGGTGTACAGCTATACACAATAAAGCGCTATATAAATGCATCATTCATTCATTCATTCATTCAATAAAGTGAATTTTTCAAAGATCAGTGATAGTGCTAAAAAAGAATTAGAGGAACCAATTAATCTTTATGAAGTTTTGTAAGCGATTAACTCCCTTGCTAAGGGGAAAGCTACAGGTCCAGATGGGTATGGGGTGGAATTCTATAAAGCAAACGGATCTGTATTGGCCCCTCTGTTGCTTCGTATGTTAAATCATTCTATTGAGATGGAAAAGTTCCCTGATTCTTTATATGAAGCATATGTGTGTCTTTTGAGGAAAAAGGATAGAGACGATACTATGCCCGCTAATTATAGACCAATAAGTCTTCTTAATTGTGATCAGAAGGTAATTGCTAAGATTTTGACTATTCGTTTAAACAAACATATAGACTCACTAATTCATTCCGACCAAACGGGTTTCATTCCAGGGAGGTTCTCCTTTTGTAATTCACTGCGCCAATTAAACATTTTATGTAATAATCATTCCAAAAAATCTAAGGCAGCAATCCTCTCCCTAGATGCAGAGAAAGCCTTTGACCGAATTGAATGGAGCTATATGTTCTCTGTGTTAGAGCGATTCGGCTTTGGAGAAAATGTTATGCGGCTGATTAAAATGCTCTATTTGGTCTCTAAATCGGCAATTCTTACAAACTCAGTTCGGTCCGCTTTTTTTCAGTTCCAGCGGGGAACGCGACTGGGCTGCTGTCTAAGCCCGTTACTGTTTGACCTAGCCTTAGAACCCCTGGCTATTTATTTACGTACCCATTCTGAGATCCGAGGTATGCCTTGTGGCAAAGTTGAGGTTAAGTTGTCCTTGTATGCAGGTGATTTAGTATTATTTTTAAAAGACCCTTCCACCGCCGTGCCATGTTTAATGGAAATACTTAAAGGTGCCATAGTTGATTGTCTTCAGAAACATTTTTTGTTATTCTGGTTGAAAGTCTCTTCACATCCCAATAGCAATCATTAAGTTAAGCGGTCTAAATGTATTTATCTGTATTTATATATTCTGTGGAAGGTGTAGGACCAAGAAATGTTAGTCCAATCAAAATGCTCGGTCTAACTGTGCTATAAAGTTTTCTCACCGGTGAATGACACATGATGTAGCCCAGCGGTTCCCAATTCCAGTCCTCGCGCTCATCCCCCCCGCCCGCTTAATTAACACACCTGATTCAGATAACCAGCTCATTAGAGAAAAGCTACGTGCATGAACTGTGTTCCGATTGACATGCTCCCTACACAGTGTTCATTGCTCCCTACTCCCTGAGCAGGGAAAATCCGTAGAATTTTACTTCACTTCGGAATGTTCATTCACGGATTTGTGCTGCACAGCGTCTTCACACACAGACGAAACTTATTAGAGAAGTGTGACATAATATACCTCTGTTAATAAATACAATTTAAATTCACGTCTCGCACACTTTAATGCCCTTTGTATGGAACATATACGCTCGCTTCGAACTGGAATCATGGCGGAATATCTGGTGATGTCCACTTCGCAGGGCACTTATGACTTACGGTCGAATAGAACAAAAGTCAGACGTGATAAAATAATAAATATACATATGAAATATGCAGAGCGGGGAGGGCACGAGGACTGGAATTGAGAACCGTTGATGTAGCTGGTAATCTGCTCTGTGAGCGTATGTGCGTTCAGGGGGCGTGGCTTTGGACGGCGATTGCAGGGAGGGTGGGACGTTCGCTTTCAGTGCTATCAGGCTAAAGTTAGCATTTTCCGAGACCTCCTACTACACCTTTAACATCTTTGGCTCCTTCTCTGGCTACTTGGTCAACTGGGAGAAGAGTGTGTTTATGCCCCTGGGAGATGGTTTAGATGTTCGATTTTTGAGTTCTCTGCTCTTTCAAATTGTGGATAACCGTTTTACCTATTTGGGGCTAATTATCCCGAAAAATTTTAAGGAAATTTATAGGCTTAACTTCTTAGAGGTTATCAATAAATTGAATTGTCCATTGATAAATGGAGGATTCTTCCATTATTGCTAATAGGTCGAATTAATGCCATAAAGATGGTTATTTTGCCTTGTTTCCTTTATCTTTTTCAGAATTTACCCATATTTTTGCAGATTTTTTTTTTTAAACTGCTAGATTCTGTGAGCCTCACTTTCATTTGGGGATATAAAACACATAGAATTTCAAAAGCACACTTGCAGAAACCCAAGGAAATGGAAGGGCTAGCGCTGCCCACTTTCTGTCAATACTATTGGGCAGCTAACTTGAGGGCGATGATGTTTTGGCGAGAGAGTGATCGAATGGCCGCTGACCAGTTAGACATATATCCCAAATGGTTGTGTATACACTTTTTTCGCTACCTTCAGGTGCATCATTTTATCAAACACACCTTTCCTCAGCTTCAGAAACTACCTCTAGATCATGATTTACACAGGCTTTTGAGACAGTCGCCATTGGAGAAACATTTGGTGTCCAAATTTATATCTGTTTGTCTCTCACTCTTCAATCGCTACAGGACACCTTAAAGATGCTTGGGAGAGGGATTTAGTAAAGGATATCTCAGCCTCTACTTGGGAGGAGGGGTTGAGACGAATTCACTCTTGCTCTATTAATGTGAGACTACAGCTTATACAATTTAAAGTGATGCACAGATTACATTATACTAAAATTAAACTTAATAGATTGTACCCTTCTGTCTTTCCATTGTGTGATAGTTGTAAATGTGCTGACAGGATTTACGGTCACATATTCTGGTCCTGTCCGGAGGTATCTGAATTTTGGAAAAGTATTTTTAGGCTTTACTCTTGCGCTTTTGAAAATGAGATTAATATTGATGCCGATTTAGCGATATTTGGATGTTCAGACCAGGCTCTAACTTGGCCACAATCTCAACAACTCTCCCTCATGTTTGGCATGGTGCTGGCCAAAAGAGTGTTTTTGATGGAGTGGAAATCTACATTGCCTCCAAGTTTTTTTAAATGGTTAGCTGAAATGGTTTGGGCCCTCAAGCTTGAAAAGCTACGTTTTTCTAGAGCGGGCAGATTAAAGATGTTTGACAAAATTTGGGGCCCCTTTCTCAGGTTTATATATTAAAGATGTCCTTGCTGCTAATGTGCTACATGTAATTCGGTTGTGTTTTTCCTCTGTTTTTCTTTTTTCTTTTCCCTTTTTCATTTCCTTGGTCTGGCTGATGTTCTTTTGATGGTGATTTGTGATTACCTTCATGAATATTTGGTGCATGTTCAGGGGGAGGGGAGAAGGATGATATGTGGTAACCATTTTGGTTATATTGTATTAGTATATACATATAGTATGTTACGGAGTGTTACGTTTTTGGAAAGGAAAAAGTTTCACAAATTAAGTACATAATAAAACTACGGTTTTATTATGGTAAAAGTGTAGTAAGCATGCTGTATTAATTGAAATTTGTATGATCAGAGTTTTACTACAAATGCCAGGGTTAAACTATGGTTAGTGTACCAAAACCATGGTTGATTTGCGTAAGGCTTGGTATGCTGTACAAGGGGAGAGCTCCAAGCTCAGAATTTAGCCTGAACCCAGAGAACTCCCTGCATATCCCAAGTTGGGATAAAAATAGTTAGGAGTGAGGAGTTGGGGTGGAGGAGGGATGCTGGAAAACTGTTGTGACAATGCACATTGTTTGGGGTTTGTTTAAATCAGGGCTGCCCAACCCTGTTCCTGGAGATCTACCATTCTGCAGACTTCAGTTCCAGCCCTGCTCCAACACAGCTGTCTGTAATTATCAAGTGCTGCCAAAGAGATTAATTAGCCGGTTCAAGTGTGTTTGATCAGGGTTGGAGCTGAACTTTGCAGGATGGTAGATCACCAGGAACAGGGTTGGGCAGCCCTGGTTTGTCACAGCCATCTGCTGGAGTGCCCATGATAGCCACCAGAGGGCACTCCTTTTGGATCTTAGTTTGTTTGTTCTGGACTTAATTTCCCATCACCCTTTGCTCTGTTTATTAGTTCTCATTGTTTCCAGCTGTGTGTCATTTAGTCTTATTAGTTCTCATAGATATGCCATGTTCTGTTAGCCCTTGTTTATTTCAGTATTGTTTTCTGTTACTCTGTTTTGCCCTGATTTGGATTACACTGTTTGTTGTTGGACTCTTTAATAAATGCTGCACTTGGATCTTCTTGTTTTGGAGTACTCCGTGACATGGTTTAAATGTTCGAATGACTTTTCCAAACAGCAACAGATGAAAGTTTCAGACTTCAGATAGATGAGGAACATCACAGAGATATCCCCCCACCTACTGAGACAGATATTGGAATGGTTTCCATGTTTCCTCATGATTTTATGCAACTTGTTTGTCTTGGAGTTACAAGGAATCTCCGAGAGATGTGGGCAGCCAGCAGTGGCCGACTTAGGTGCCTCTTGCCATCCAAGAATGTAACTCGGCTTTCAGAAACACATTTGTCTTTCAAACGTCACACTTTGGACAGCTTTATGTGCAATGTGCATGGCTTTATACATCTCAGAGATGATGTCAAAGAACACGGTTAGTGCACTAAATGGCAACTCTATGTTGCGTAAATGTTTAGCGGTGTCGGCTGTGGGTCAGTCAAATTTCCCGCTATACCACCAATAAGTGGCCTTTTTGAGTGAATTGCTGTTACGTTGTTTTCCCTCCAATGCAATTACAGTGCAAAAGGGCTGAGAAAAAAAACCCTGAGCCACAGTAGTAATATTTCACAATACTCAAAGTGAAAATGTGGAGTTTTCAGTCTTGCAGTACAAGTGTATTATTGCAGTTTTTAAGGGTGTTGTCTTGCTTTTCTCCAACTTGTACTGTTTGTGCGAGACTGACATATAGCAGACATTATATTATCTGTGACCTTCAGACTTGCAGGCAAACCTGTTTTACACACGTCACTCAAACACAGAACAAGGAAACTCTTCTTTGTTCAGAGAAAGAGAAACTGAAGTGCAGTTGAGCTGTTGTGTGTTTGTCTATCTGTATTCATTCAGTAAAATGGCAGAAGCCAGGTTTTCTCAGGATGAATTCATCTGTCCAGTGTGTCTAGATCTTCCAGAGGATCCAGTAACCACTTCCTGTGGACACAGTTACTGTAAGAACTGTATTACAGGTCACTGGGATCAGGAGGATCAGAAGAGAGTCTACAGCTGCCCTCAGTGCAGACAGACCTTCAGTCCAAGACCTGCTTTAGCTAAAAACACCATGCTGGCTGAAGTGGTGGAGAAACTGAAGAAGACTAAACTTCCTGCTGACTGTTACGCTGGAGCTGGAGATGTGGAGTGTGATGTCTGTACTGGAAGAAAATACAAAGCCGTCAAGTCCTGTCTGCTGTGTCTGAACTCTTACTGTCAGAATCACCTCGAACAACATGAGAGTTTCTTTAAAGGAAAGAAACACAATTTGACTGAAGCCACTGGACAAATGCAGGAGATGATCTGCCATGAACATGAGAAACATCTGGAAATGTACTGTATTACTGACCAACGATGCATTTGTGTGCTGTGTGCAAAATACGAGCATAAAAACCACAACACTGTATCAGCTGCAGTACAGAGAAAAGAAAAACAGGTATGAACTTAAAGGAATAGTTAACCAAAAAATAAACATTGTCATGATTTACTCATCCCAGACTCCTATGACTTCAGAAGGTTCTAAAAGTTTCAAACTCCAAAAGGGACACAAAGGTAGTGGTCAAGAAATCTTTAGTGTGTTTGATAAATAGTGAAGTGTTATTAACGTGTCACAATATTTCATTTGGGCTTTGCACTTGACAACTTGTCTACTTACATGACATTTCCTGTGTAAGTGTTCAAGTGTGTTCAACTTTTGATTATCCAGTGGGACACACTTACAATATAGCGTTGTGAAAACATTTACATTTATTACCTTGCACTTTAAAATAAACTTCTACATTTATGTTCAGTAGTCCCTATGAATGATACAATTTAATTATATTATGTCTCGTGCATGTGCTCTCAAGTGTTTGTATTGGGACAGACCCAGAGGTATTCAGAATATCTTTTTTGTGATCTGCAAGAGAAAAAGTTGACATGACATGAATGAAGTATTAGTAAATAACGCTGATACTAAAATAATGCTGATGTCTGCTTAACCATGATGGCTCACTACTTTACAGATTGGGTTCGTCTCAACTGTTCACATGATGATTTAGTGACAACAGTTTTATGTGTCATTAGCCATGTTTGAATTACCCTTCAAATTGCACAAATTGAAATTGCGACTTGAAAATACACCTAATAGAAACACGTTAATTTCGCAAAAAACATTTATTGCAAAAAAACTTTTTATGCTCACATGAGGTGGTTTTTTAGCCAATTCAAAAAAGGAATATATTGCAAAAATGCAATGTGAACAGTTTTTTTTCACATTTACAGGTCATCTGGCATACGTACAAGTCACATGATCATATTTTAATGTACTATAACCTCCAAGAAACAACTCATAGGTGGTCGTTCTCAAGTATAAAGGGCTTTCCTTGCCATTAATGCTGAGAATCAAATCAAATCAAATTTTATTTATAAAGCACCATTAAAATCAACCTTGGTTAGCCAAAGTGCTGTACATAACCATAAAAAAACAGGAAATAAAACAAGACGACAAGTAACATAAATGAATTTACCAAAGATTAAAAGCACAACAAAAAAGATGAGTTTTAAGCATGGATTTAAATTTGGTTAATGTAGAAGCAGTTCTAACACGCAATGCTAGGTTGTTCAACAGCTTAGGGCCAACTACAGCGAAAGCTCGATCACCCCTCCGTTGTAGATGAGACTGTGGGTCTGAGATGTTGATCTCTTGATCTAAGTGATCTTCATGGGTTATGCATAGCAATTGTGGTGGAGCAAAGAGGTGGGTGATCGTCTGGGTCTCAATCAGTGCAATCAGAAAGGCTCAAAAAACAGCAAAGTTTCAGATGTCAAAGAAAAGACTTTTATTATGATAAACAAAAGCCGAGAAACCAGCCGCCGCATCTACTGGATCTCATTTCTGGCCGTTTAGACCTCTCATTTTATACACTTTAATCTTTAACAATGTATCAAGACTGGTACTTTCTATTTTTTATTTGTCTGTCCTTATTTGGTCCGCCACCATTATCTCACAGCTCTTCTAGTTCATTATCTAATGGTGGAATTTTACCTAGTCCGCCATTTTTTAAAATATGGCCTCCCATTGGCTGGAGGTGATTTCACCCTTCCATGTATCTCTTTCTGGAAAGTACCAAACATTCTATCATGGACTTTTTGCACTGTCATTGTGAATTCACAGTCTTTGTTCAAATACCCAGTCTTAACACATTATTCAGTATATTGATTGCTTCCATGATTTACATTCTCTTATTAATAAAACAATATTATTTCCATATTTTACTGCTAAATTTCACAATACAATTAGGTCAGAAAGGTATTTGGGGGCTTGATTGCTACGAGCTTATAAACGAAAACTAAAATGTTAAAATCATTGCAGTAGCGGACTGGTAACCAATGCAACGAAGGTAGAATTGGAGTAATATGATCACGTTTACGGCTGTACGTGAGCAGAGAGGCAGCTACATTTTTGGCCATTTGAAGACAAGAAATTGAGGATAGAGGTAACCGGACATATAATGATTTACAGTAGTCGAGCCATGTGGAAATGAAAGTGTGAATGACTGATTCAAAACTTAAAACTGATTTAACTTCGGCCAAACAGCTTAGGTGATAAAAACTGGTATACCCCTATTTACACTGCATATGTCTGTGGTGCATTACAGCTCTGACACGGCCACTGGCCACTCTCAGTCAACGCTTGTGTTTATACCAGCTGCGCCGTGGCATGTTTCTTTGTTGACACCCAACAACACTGTGGCCATGTTTTTAGTAAGGGGTGGTGATCTTTAATGAAGGGCTTTCTGAGAGCAGCTCTCCGTTGGCTGATACATGACACGCTACAGTAATGAAAGGGCCTTCCATAATGCAGAGAAACACCTCATTCGTGGCCGCTATCAAGTATAAAGGGCTTGCCTTGCCATTAATGCTTAGAAAACCCCTTATTTATTAACACGTCTATGGTATATTACATAGCCACTCTAGCCAATGCTTGTGTTTACCTACATATATACATAAACTTACCAACATCTGTCGTCATGAATAAAATTATGTTTTAGTCACATAACATAGGTTAACGGAAACACTGTCAATTCGCAATTGGTTTTTTAATCAACATTTATAAATTATCACAAACGTTTGGCACAAATCTGCAATGGAAACCCGGCTATTTTCTATTATCCATTTGACCTCCAGATGCATTTGAAGGAGATGCGGAGAAGGTTCCAGCAGAGAATCCAACAGAGAGAGAAAGATCTTCAGCAGCTCAGAGAGGTGGTGGAGTCTCATAAGGTGAGTCTGGAGAAGAAGAGACATTTGTCTTAGCCTCAGTCAGGACTCTTCTCTTTCAGTCCCACTGAAACCTGAATCACTGTGTGTCCTAACAGCACTCTGCACAGACAGCAGTGGAGGACAGTGAGAGGATCTTTACTGAGCTCATCCGTTTCATTCAGACAAACCGCTCTGATATGACACAGATGATCAGAGATCAGGAAAAGGCTGCAGTAAGTAAAGCTGAAGGACGACTGGAGCGACTGGAGCAGGAGATCAATGATCTGAGGAGGAGAGATGCTGAGCTGGAGCAGCTTTCACACACACAGGATCACATCCAGTTCCTGCAGGTAACAGAGATCTAGAAGAACAGGATCATAGTGGACTTGAGTGAGATCCTGCTGTGACAGGAGACTCACAGAGAAACATTTCATAAGAGAGGAGAATGAGCGGCTGACTGCAGTGTAGTTGACAGGAATTCTTAGTGTTAATACATGAGTCACTCTCATGCTCGATTTAAAGAGATGCCACTTACAAATGGATATCAGCTCTGCAAAGCTCTTTCTTCTGGAAGATATATTTAGCTGTCAAATACCTCTAGGTACCAACTGTAGTCATCATTACCTTCTCTTTAGGTCTAACAGCCTGACCAACTTATTACCCAGCATAGCTGACCATGTAGGTAGACAGGCCTCTGATCTGCTCTGTCAGTTCAATAAATAATATATTGATATTAATATAATATTTAACACAGCATTGTCAATTTTGACTGTTTACCACTGAAAATAGTTCCAAACAAAGCAGAACACTAGCATCTCCCAGCAACACAATGTTATTTTGTCCATGAATGAATCAGCAGGTTTGAATCTGTCACTCACTTATTAAGGCTTGCTGCCACCTACTGGTGGTTTTAGTTTCATTTATAAAAGTACCAACATGCTAAGTGTGACATTATTTTGCTTGCGGTTGCCTGTGGAAATAGTAAAGACCAATGTTTTTTTTGTGAGTTTGTCTTTTTTTTTATTTTCCAATCTGAGTATTAAAGGGTTACTCAATCCCAAAATGAAAATTTTGTCAATCACTTTCCCCCATGTCGTTCCAAACCCGTAAAAGCTTCGTTTATCTTCGGAACACAAATTAAGATATTTTTGATGCGTCACACGGATATGCTGTTTTCATTCAAATCAAAGCGCTAACAATGCAAACAGCGTATCCAACAGCGTAATTATTTAACCGATCTCCTTGCTACGTTTCTGGACGTTGATCGTGTTAATTACATTGCTGTCTATGGGAGGGTCAGAGAGTTGTCAGAATGCATCAAAAATATCTTAATTTGTGTTCCGAAGACGAACTAAGCTTTTACGAGTTTGGAACGACATCGGGGTAAGTGATTAATGACAATTTTAATTTTGGGGTGGAGTAACCCTTTAAACATTTGTGAATAGGTATGGTAAGAAAATAAATTATTTAAAGATTCAGTAATGTATGTAAAGCATGTAATTTTATTTGTTTTGTAATTAAAAGAGAGGTGCCCCCTTTTTACCCCCGGGCACCTGCCCACAAAAATATCTGTGCATTTGTCCATGTCTGTGCCCTGCTGTCAATCATTAACACACTCAACTCAAAAATTAGGAGGACAGCAAAGCACAAATCGTATCTCTATGATGGAGTGAAAATGAAATTAGAAAGTTCTTTAGCACAGTCACCAGACTAATGCTGTGTTTGGATTGGCTGTCTGTTTGTAAGCTCTCCAGGAAGGCACAACATCCTCTCACAATACTGGATCATGTGTGATTGCTGAATAAATAAGAAGTATGTTCAGCAGTGGGTGCAGCTGAACTTCCTCTTCTACAGCCGCTCCTATATTTATTGTGCAAATGTACTTTCTATCTTCCTTGTTTAGTCAGTTGTAGGGTTTTTTTTTTATCTGGGATGACAGGCAGTGTGATGTGATGAGACACTGGTTGATGGTAGTTTTTGGATTTTACTTTGATCTTTGCTGAGTGGACATGGACATTAAATCTAGGGTATGTGGTTATTACTCTGTCGACAGGCAACAGAGCTTGAGGAGGTTGGTGGTCTATTATCATCACAAAAGTTCCAGGTGTGAGATTGCTGGAGTCACTAATCCATTTTTGATGTGGTTGCAGGGTGGGCAAGTAATTATTTATAAAACTTGTCCAAAACTGATCTGCCAATACTTGTGAGTACTGCCATCTTTTTCAACTAAGAATTTCGGATTCTTGGTAAATTACTTACGCTAGTGATGCATCTGGCCACCCCATCACCAGGTAATTTGTGGTCACCAGATCTGCCACATCAGAGGACACACACTTCAGTGGTTTTGCATTGA
This sequence comes from Tor tambroides, assembly GCA_021397915.2. Lineage (NCBI taxonomy): Eukaryota > Metazoa > Chordata > Actinopteri > Cypriniformes > Cyprinidae > Tor > Tor tambroides. Next base: position 8,876 of record JAFVLL020014972.1, on the reverse strand, counting down.
GTATAACCTCAAACTCTAGAAAGAGAGCTCTGAGAACTTCCTCTGTGAGAATTTGTATGTAGTATGTAGGGCAGTTTGGATTTTATGCACCTACATACCTCTGAAATGTGTGGCATTTAGGAGTTGTAATGGAACTGTGTCTTTCTTGTTTTGAAGTTTGACTAATTCAGTTTAAAGATGTGGACTCATGGCAGTGAAAGCTGTCTGTAGCTCTTTATCACCTCTGATCCGCCAAGATTTCAGAGGGAACTCCACATTGAGCAAACATAAGACTCTTTCTTTTGCTCCTCCCTCAGTTTTACAGGAATGGGCCAAAGCAATCTACCCCTGTGGAATAAAAGTCTGGTTTTATGAGTCTGACGGGAGGGAGTTCTGTCATCTTTGGAATGTTAGATTTAGCTCTCCACCTTTGGCATTCGACACAGGAATGTATAACTTGTTTTCTTTTGAGGATCCAGTAATATTTTTGCATTTTTGCAAAGACCCTTTCTGGAACAGCATGGCAGAGTTTGGTATTATATTGGTTTATAAGAAGGTTGGTAATACGGTGTTTTGGGTCCAAGACTATAGGGTGTAGTTGTCCACCTACACAGATGAGTGCAGTCGTTTCATTCAACTCAGGTGACACCAACAGCTTACCAACTGTAAGAGCATGATACTCTGTGGGGAAACTGTCTAATTGGGCTTAATTGGTTCACCCATTTTCTCCAACGCCCCATGCATAGATCTGCAAGTAGCCTAGGAGTTCCTCAAAGATTGAGAACTGCTTAGCATCTGGCATTGATGATTCAGGATCAGCCAAAGTGAGGCCACAGAACTTATTGTTATGGAGCTCAGTGGGGTCCTCCTTTAGTCCATTAGCAGGGCTTGCCTACTGTTGTGTTTATATACCGAATTAAATACTGGACATCAAGTATCACATCAAATTCTCAGCCCCACAAAGGTATCATAATAGACGTCTCCATATTTACCTGGTGTTCTGAGGGATGTTCCCAACGACAGCAGCTTTACTCTCCGTGTCCGCCCTGACTAGCCGGGCACGGGCCTCTTGAGACTGCATCAGGGAATTCTGTTAGGTTCTGATAACTGGTTATTATGTAAATAATTACTCAGAGACTGTGATTAAAATTGAACGAATCACCAACAATCTGGTTTCGTTTTATTAATAACAATAACTCATAAGCAAAATACAGAATACAAAAATAACAGCGAAAAGTCTTCACCACGGGATGACGGCCCCGAAATGAGGATTACAGCATATATTTATAACATCTCATTCGTCTCCGTCAACATTACCACAATCACCTTTCCGTTACTTTCCCCCTTCAGCCCCCCTCTTTCTCTTATGCTGGTGTGCACGCCAGCTGCACATCTTCTATCGCTGTGTGCTACTAGCGGCGGGGGCAAAAGTTCAAAGGGAAGCATTAACCTCTCTAAATGTTAAGCATGCCTATAGCTATCTTCAAACACATGATAAAAATGCAATACCCCACATACCATATACATGTAAGGCTTAACCGCGGGTTCGCACCTAACAGGTGCCTTTAGCTGATTATGCTGCGGTTGGGGCTAGAAATTCCATTCTGCATATGTCTATGCAAAATGCATCTCCTAACGCCCGACCGCTTGTTTTTGCAAAGCAAACACTTCTAAGAATATAACAAAGAAACAACACTTCTAGGAATATAACAAAGAAAACCATAACACAAGTAATACACGTGCTCTTAACTATACGGCACACATCCTTAACATAATACTTGACCTTTGTATTTTTATAGCTCTGGAGGCTGAAGCTCCATCACTCCTAACCCATTTTCTATCATTTGCAATTCATTTGAAAAATCACACAGTTTAATCATTTCTCTCATTAATTTCATTATCTTTTTACTCATCATCTCTTGCTTCCTCATCAACTTGAGGATTGCTCTCATCTTGCAGAGAACCTGTTGATCTTGTGGTTCTGTTCTTGTTCCATCGTTTCCGTTCCTTCTTTCTTGCTTCTACTTTTTGACCCACATGCCGCTGCACCCCCTGTACTAAAAGATCACTCAAATCAAATTCAATGTTGCTCAGATGTTTCGGTTTGACCTTTGCAGAGGATTGATCAGGGGATGTCGTATTAAATAAGTCACGCCACATAACACTACCACCAATCAGTTGATAGGTAGAGGAAGAGGAAGTCCGGCCCCTTACACATCTACTGGGTTGAGATAATTCAAACAAGGTCTTGCCACATGTAATGTACTCTTCAGTGATGTTTTCTGAATCCACACAGCATCAGCAGTGACCTTCAGTAGGTTCTTGTATTTCAAATACTCTAGTTCCCATGGAAACTTTGAATCTGCAGGATTCTGATTTCTGCCAGATGGGTACTGTTGTTGAGTTGCTCTACAAGAATGTGTTCCTGATCTCCAATTAGTGCTCATTATGAAGTAACTTTGCTAACTTAGCTAACACACACTGCAAGACTGGAAGTTGATCCTGGAGATCTGGAGATGAGGGACATTGCAAAGTCCATCCAAGACAAGTTCTGACAGCTCAAGGACCTGTTGGGGTGATCTGAACCAATAACCAGCAAGGGACAAGCTTTGACCAGAGGTAGTATGGGTATCCCTTTGAGGTGTCTGTACATTTCCTGCAGGGTACTCATTGGTTAGGTAATAATACTCTAGTCCTAGATCTGCGGTAAAGGCTCCCTGAATGTTGAACCTTTACATGGAGCTAGTTGGGGTGGATAAGCATAATGTTACATGCAATATCCTGATGTCTTGATGCACTGTCCATTAATTTAGTTGTTCTGGCCAACCATTAAAACCAAGGTGTTTTGCAGCTGCATGTACAGCAAAGGTGTCCAAGGCTTTCTGCTGGTAATTGGTGGTAACTTTAACAACTTTCAGGAATACTTTCCTGAAAGTATAGAGTTTCTGTAGTGTTTTATAGGTTATTGCTTTCAGTGGAGACCCCACCTTTACTTTGGTTGATGTCGTGGCATTCTCTTTTCAACATACTATGCTTTGGGACACACATCTCACATAATCTCACATACTATTTAGGATGGATAGTATGAACATTGGGACACAGGGTATGTAAGCTCTCTGGGAAGGCGCAACATCCACTCACGATACTGCATCCTGTGTGATTGCAAAATGCATATTAAGTGTGTCTAGAAGAGGGTGCAGCTCACCTTCATCTTCTACACCAACCAACAGTAATGGCAAAATCAATTTGATTTTATTGTATCCATTTCCACCCTAATAGAAATTATATATATATATATATATATATATTTTATTTATTTATTTATTTTTTTATTAAATCATTTACTTAAACTACAAAAAATGTATGTTCTCCAAAGATGCATCAGGTGATATTCAAACTTTTTAATCTTTTTTTCATAACTGTTTTTTCTGTATCACTAATTAATTTGATTATGAAAACCCCAAACAGGAAGTGAGGCTGTATATTAGCATTACTTCAGCACATTTAAACCAAATAAAATCTGACCTGGCCACCATGTCCTAAGGGCACTTGTGAAGTTAACAGTGACAGGAGACAAACATTATAAATAATGGTCTGTCTACTTGTCTTTGTTAGTCTACTGTTTTCTGTTAAAATGTACCGTTTGTGCAGAGTTTCCAGGCTGTCTCAGCACCTACTGAATCTACAGATGTAAATGACAATCCCCTCAGTTCTCTCTTCTTTTTTGATGCCATGAGAGAATCTGTCCATCAGCTGAGAGACAAACTGGAGAATTTCTGCAAAGAGGAGCTCAAGGAGATCTCAGACAGAGGTAAAGTCCCAGAGATTTGTCTAATCTAACATATGAGGCCATCTCATATCATGTAGAACATCATATTACAAATGTCTTAGGAATGGATGCAGGATAATTTTCTTTTGACATGAGAATAACACTGTTCATGTCTGTTTCCACAGTCACATTCACCAACATTGTTCCCAGGAACAGAAATGACTTCCTACAATGTAAGTCACTAAGAAAACAAGCAGGAAAACTCACAAAGTGTGTTTGTGTTTTTCCTATAAAAGTTAAAGATAGTATGATAAAAGAGTTTTAGTATTGATCCTATAGTTTTATTATTCATTATTGGTAATTTGCACAGGATATCTGGTCAGCTGCCCTGAGACACAAATGATGCATTGAACATGATGAGTTCAGCTACATGAAAAGATCAAACAGATTCATAATTCCTGAATCTGATGTATTTTATCTCCATCAGATACCTATCAGCTCAGTCTGGATCCAAAGACAGTGAATGAATACCTCTGTCTGTCTGAGAGGAACAGAGTGATTACTTACACTTACACACAGCAGCCGTATCCTGATCATCCAGAGAGATTTGATGTGCTTCAGGTGTTGTGTAGAGAGAGTGTGTGTGGACGCTGTTACTGGGAGCTGGAGTGGAGTGGGAGTGTGTTAATATCAGTGTCATATAAGAGTCTCAGCACAAAGGGATGGGGTAATGAGAGTGTGTTTGGATATAATGATCAGTCGTGGAGTTTGTCCTGCTCTCCCTCCAGATACTCATTCATACACAATAACATAGTGACTAAACTCCCTGTAAAGCCCATCAGCAGTAGAATAGGAGTGTATGTGGATCACAGTGCAGGAACGCTATCTTTCTACAGCGTCTCTGACACAATGAGCCTCATCCACAAAGTCCAGGCCACATTCACTCAGCCACTGTATCCTGGGTTTCTTGTTGATTATGGATCATCAGTGAAATTGTGTTGATGAATCAGAATAGATTGTAGGGACATTCTACCTATAATGCTTTGAGCTGCATGATAAATCAGTAACAGTGAGATGATACAGAGTCTCTTATTTTCCTGTTCATTACATTTGTAACCGCCCATAGTTCTGTCACTATGTATTAGAGTGGGTTGCAGTTCTACTACCGTCCTCTTGGGGCTCTAAGCGGGATACTTCCTCTAATATAAACAGGTGTAGTAGTAGAGGGAGAGGATTGTAATGAGATGGAAGAAATGAGAGCAAAGAAGTATTTAAGACTTATGTATGGAGACAATATACAGATATACACAGATGCTTCCAAAAAAGGAGGGAGAATAGGAGTGGCAGTCAATGTGCCAAAGTTACTGGTGAAGAAAAAAGCTAGAATTAGTGATCAGCTGTCAGTATATACAGGTGAGCTGATGGCTATTCTGCTAGCAGTACAACTAATTAAGGAAAGGAAAATACAAAATGCGGTCATATGTTCAGATTCATGTTCAGCAATAGTCAGTATCGATAACCAAAAATCAGAATCAAGGCCAGATTTAATCATGGAAATCCTTCAAAATCTCTTTGAGTTAAAGCAAAGTAGAACAGAAGTACAGTTTATGTGGGTTCCAGCAGTGATTAAAAAGTGGCAACAGTATTGGGACAATGAAAATAAAGGGAGACATTTATATGCAATACAAAAGAAAGTGGGAAAAGGTAGAAAAAGAGGGAGAAATAGGAGGGAGGAAAGTATAATTACAAGACTAAGAATGGGGCATACAGGTTTGAATAAAACATTACATTTAATATCTAAACATCCAACGGGATTGTGTGAGAAATGTGGACAGAGTGAAACTGTAGAACGTGATTATTAATTGTAAGGGTTATGATGAAGAAAGAGAAGTGCTAAGAGAAGAAGTATGGAAGAATTAAGGTTGTTTCAGTTTCTGAATAATACAGGTTTAATGAGGAGAATGTAGGATAAGTATATATAGAGATGTAGAAGATGCGGGTAAAATATAGTTTGGGACAGGGAAAGGAAATCTGAAGGTTAAATAAGGTTACAGTGGGAATCGGGAGTTAAAGGGAATTGGGGTGGAAACTGGAGGAGCTGAACATGCAGCGCCAGTGGGGGTTTTTTTATGGGGGGAGGGGTGGGGTAGAAATGTTAAGAGATATAGGAAATGTTTCTGATCCAAGCTACCTGATGATGGCAGTAATGCACTGTTAAGTGCGGTTGCCAATAAAAGGAAAAGAAGAAGAAGAAGAAGAAGAGGGAGAGGATTGTTTGGTTAGGAAGAAGCATGGCCGCCTTCCCATGCTTCCCTCCATGCTGAAGAGTCCGGATTGAGAAACTTTAATGTTTCAAGCTCAATCAATAAGGACTCTTTAATATTGGTAGTTTTATACTACTAGTATATTCAGAGTGCACATGGAAAGTATTTCTGTGCTAGGACTTCTACTTCACCACCGGATTTGAACTCGTTTGGGATACTCGCTCCATGTCTGAAACGTTTTGGGAGCACCAGGGAACTGGTGAATGTTTGGACAAACAGTGGTCACTTCTTGAACTTTCTATCGTTCTCAAGCATCATCATCATCGTCATTATCGCCAATATCATCTTCATCAACGATAAGTACATGAGACATTCACAAAAAGACATTCATGATTTTTTGGACAATGTGCAAATTTATTTTCCATCCATGAGTAGTACTCACCGTTATGTTATGTTATGTCAAAAGCTAACAAGTCATTGAGCATTTTCATTTCATACTCATATGCTGTAATGGTCCATGCTGATTTTTGTATTAATAATGATATAGTCATTTGCATTTGTGGGTCTCTTTTTGTCTTTTGGTATGCACCCATGCTATACTTACTGAAGTTTTATTTTGATTAAGGTACGTGTATTAAGAATGGTTGGTGGGCCCCTCCCTCATTAAAATTTTGTAGCAGGCATCTTTTTTAAAGAAAGGAGAGCGGTTACATATTAATGCTACAGATGAATTTCTGTCAGTGAAATAACATGTCAGAATAAATGTGTGTAATAAATCCTCATATAGACAGTAAGATCTGTGTGTGTGTTAGAGTCTTGCTGCATGACAACGTGCATCCAAGATTTTTTAAAGCTCTATGTGGCAATGGGAATAACAGTCTTTTAAAAGTGACTGACAGATATCCCACCTCTCCCAGAAGGTTTGGGATACTCCCGCATATTGTTTCTGTCAGGACCACTATCTTCAATATAATTTACGATTAGCATACATTTTAGGTTGGGGGAATGGTTCTGTTCTGGGCAAACACTCCCTGCCCATCCACGCAGCCTAGCATAGATAGGAGCAGGGAGAGCAGAATATCCCCCTAGTGTAACAGAACAGAACCAACATCAATGATAAATGTAGCAGATACCATTAATGTTCTACGTAATTATTTTAACAACATGATTCAGTGGTCTGACTCAATGAAATATTCACTGCCAAGTCCTGACTGGACGAGAGGAGGAGCTGGGGATGGAGATGGGTGATTAGTTCCTGAGCGAAGCGATAGCTGCTGATTAATGACTGAAGGGACCTTATGAAGGGAATTATGATTGGTGTTGTGATCCTATAGGTAGACGTGGATCAGCTGAGTGTCAGCTGATGTGAGTTTGACTAACGTGGCCTGCAAGAACTACCTCTATGCTCAATTAGTGGCTCCCTGATGCACACCAAATTAAGCCAGTGAGAGAGAAGCCCTGTTTCCAGGGTATGAAAATATGGGTTTTTTGGTGATTCAATCACATGCTGTCAGCTGAGATGCATTTATCAATTCCAGCTGGTAAACATGGGATTTAAATGCTCCTTTGACAACTTGTTTTTTTTTTCCATCATACTCTACATTACGTTCACAGGAACTCTTAAGTGCGGCGCACAAATGCTACTGAATGAATCCACCGGGTGTAAGGCTTTTTGCTTGATCAAATCCACCAAAATCTGCTTAATAAAAGTCGCGGGGCAGCATTCTCAAGAAGTTTGTGTCCTCCTGAATATTTGTATACGTGCACAGCGCGATCTCCGATCTCACAAACCAAAATAATAGACATGATTTTACATGTAGACTGAGAAAATCATATGAATTATTATAAAGATTATTAAAATGAATACGTATGGATGACAGTTGATTACAATAAGTAATAGTTTATTTCCATCATTAGTAACGGTTTCCCCTGTGGGATAAATAAAGTTAATATTAGTCGTATATTAATAATACCTCATAAACTTTATTTACTATCCCTGTTGTAGTATTATTCAAAACCAAGAAGATTTTTTTCACCATGTTTCCAAATTCTCTACCCCAGGTCCAAAAGAAATGTAAATAATGTCCAAACTGAAAACATTAAATACTTTTGTGATCTATTTCCATTTGTTATTTTCAAAAGAGAAATACTGTCATAGATGTTTACAGAGCAGCGGTCACCTTTTTTAATTCCAGTGGGAGAGATGGACTTTTGTTTGTGTTTTGTTTATTATTTTGTGCTGTATTGTTATTTCTGTTTCAAAAGCCAGCAATAAATAACACTTTAATATCTAAAGAGCGTTCATGTGATTTTATACATTAGTAATGTGAAATGAATAAATGCGTAATAATAATCGTCAGTGGTGGACTGGCCATCTGGAGCACCGGGAGTTTTCCCGGTGGGCCGCTGTACAATGTGGGCCGGCCCTTTGCGTAATATATATAAAAAATGGATTGCAGTAAATACGTATATCCTTCCATCGTCACAGACGAATGGGCCGGGCCGCGCGCCCCACTTGATTTCAAAAATTCTAATTAATTTAGCGTGGTCCAGCTCAGTGCAGCGGCTCAAAAGCGCTCGTCAATATCACAATGTTTGAAATAGCCAATCAAAGTGTAGAAGGCGGGATTTACCGTTCACAGACGCTGAGCTGCGCGCGACTTGAATGCGAGCTGAGGTAAGATGCAAGCAGCTGAACATGACGAGACAATTCAGCAATATTTGCCAACCGTTTAGTTAAACGGCAGACATTAATTTTCAGGAATGCAAACTACTGGCCTTTTCAGATTTCTCAGATTTTAATGCCGTTATTCGAATCGTCACAATGTAGGCTACATAATGCAGTTTTCAGCAGACATGAGATA
>JAFVLL020014971.1:0-19540 GCA_021397915.2 Tor tambroides | reverse complement strand
TTTCTCTCTCTCTCTCTCTCTCTCTCTCTCTCTCTCTCTGTGTTTACCTTTTTTTTTTTTTTTTTGGTCAGGTGACAATCAGTTGATGTATGAAGAATTTTATTTGTGTGTTTTAATTGTCATAATTGTTGAATTATCATGCACTTTCACAAATATATATTTCTAAAATCACTGAAAACTGCAAGTTATTTATTTCTGGTTATTAGTTCAGAAAGATCATCTTTTTTTATTTTCACATTTACAAACACAAAGGATATGGTCAAAAAAAACAGTATAACATGAGCAAATACATAACTCATTATAATGATTAAAAAACAAAGTTCACTGGCTGGATTCAAAGAGTTGACACTTCTGTTCTACTCTGAAATAACTTGTTTCAGATTAATACGGTTTATTCTAGAGTAATACTGTACTGTTTGATTCAGTTGTTTGAGTCTAAATAAACATTATAAATTTGCTTATGCAAAACAATAGGTGCTATTTGTCTGAGATATTGAACTGTGCCATGATTCCAGGAAACAACCGTTCCCTAGTGGGAATTCCTTTTCTGTGGGATATCCTTACCACAATGACTACTACAGAACACAGAGGATCAGCTTTACTCTGGACACAGAAGGAATCCCTCATATTATGGGTCAAGTTTGATGAGTCTGATAAGTCTTATTAATAGAACTGATATAAAATATAGAACTATAATGTGACACTGGGGTTATCTTAGCTACTGTAATTGCAGTTTTTAATTCCTCTCACACACACACACACACACAAAAGAAAAAGAAAATCAGTTTGGTTTATTTGAACAAGCTTTATTGACTTCTATAAGAAGAATAAAACAGCAAAACAATACTAACATTGTCATTACAAACAATACTAACATTTCAGCTATGTATAACATGTATATTATATATAAACCCCAATCACTACAAAGATTGATTTGGCTAAATTGTTCTTAAACTCATGCATTACTTCAATGTTACAATATTTAGAGCATTTTGCTTGCAATAAACTCTGTGAACAGATTGCAGTTTAGAGGAGGTCTATATTATTAAACTTATCTAAAGTGAAATTGTACACACGTACAGCCTAATGAGATTGTGACTGGTTTTACAGTTAATTTGTAGAGTCTGTGATTATAAGTGCTCGGGCAGCTCTGTCTGAATAACATGTTGATATTTTGCAAAATCGGCACTTCCTTGAAAGAACTTGGATTGCGGCACTTGTCACATGTGGCGTTGTAGACTGGCAGAAGCCTGTCCATATCTGTAGTTAAGCTGATGAAAAGAAAGGGTGGTGAGTCTCAGTCTAAAACAGCAATTGATTCCTACTGGCAAATAAATATTGTTAACACAGTTAAAGCAACTTTATGTAGTTTTGTGTATTTTGGCGATTACAGATGAGGAAGTGGAATTCACAGTTGTAAATAGCAAGTCCCAACTGACCCTTTGCAAAGTCCCACCCCCCATTAGTTACTGTTGCTATGTCCGACATGCCATGACGCTATCACGCAACACATCATGATCTCATGCAGTGAAAAATACATCGCAGAGCAAAGACGAAACTGACAACATGCTGACAGACAAGACAGAGAAGGTTACTTCTAGTATGAAACAAAGTGTCAGCTTTCAAATTTTGTCATTTTGTAAGAAATTAAAAATAATAAATAACGTTTTGTGGCTCTTTAATGTGTCGTAACAGATCACAATAGTGCCTCGTTAAACGATTATCTCTTCCTCCTTAGCACGAAATAAACATGAATGAACATCAGAAGGTATCTTGTTTCAACCGCGGAAAGACATCAATACACTGTTTTCCAAGTTCAAATCCACTGACGTTAATCTACTCTTCTGTCTGTTTTTTTTTTTGTACATTGTACATTTGTACATTTTTTTTGTACAAAATATATTTATTTGCACAATTTTATGTACAAATATCTCTTTTGCACAATTTCATGTACAGTATGTATGTAAAGTTTTTGTACAGTCTCAGTTTGTGTGTGTAGTCAACTATGTATAGTAGTTATAGCATTTATAGTATATGTATAGTCAGATGGTTAACTGTTGTATAGCTCTATTGTTTTTCTTATACTTGCATTGTTGTATGTTTATCTTATGTTTATGTAGCACCGTGGTCCTGCGAGACACGACATTTCGTTCCACTACATGTCCACACATGTAGCAGAATGACAATAAAGCTCAACTTGAACTTGAACTTTTTTGGTTTGTTTTTGTTTTTTTTCTGTCGGACAAAAATGATTGGTCAGATCGCCTGTCAATCAACCTCCCTGCGAAGGGTAAATTGGGACACATGTATCATGTATCACGATTGTAATTACAGCGGATAGCTGATGCCGTAAAGCAATCTTGCCTTAATGCCATAAAAGCTTTTCGTGAAAACTTTTTGCGCCAAACTTACAAACTCCCTGAACAGAGTGTGGAAAGAAACAGAAGCCATTCATCTTATTGGAAGCCAGTGTACCATCAGAATGATTTTGAAAAGGTTAAAAAAAAAACTTACACACAGTTGCTTTAAAGACACAATTTGATTTACATGTTTTAAAAACATTTTGTAACTCATGTCTGGCTGATAAGAATCAGCAATATAAGCTAAGTGCCTATAGTGTCCCTTTAACACCCAACAGCCTCTCATTTAATATTACTACACAAAAGAAATGTTACTAGCAAAAAATAACTGAATAAATTGAAGGAATAGCATACTTACGTGCACTTCCAAGTAGGATTGGCTGTGTTTGAGATGTGGTTGTTCAGTCTGCAGTCTGAAAAGTTCATGTGCTTGTGTAATTGATTTGTGATGTTTTCCAAGCGATCCTCACTACATGGTTGATTGCAGTCAGAGCAGGGCAGACCATGATATCCGTAAACGGACACGACAGCAGAAACAAACACCTGTTTCAAACAGCACAAGTTAGTGGACGCTCATACCGTATATACACCAAACTATATAACAGTCGCTGTGTTGTATTTTAAGAAATTTGCTAGATTAATTTTACTCACCAACAAAGCAGAGATGTTCATTCTTCACTTGTTCAGAGTCACAGCTTCTGTACAGCTTCTGTCCTGTAAGGCAAAGTAGGAGTATTGCTGTATTGTGTTTAGGACTGACTTTTATACCTTGATCAGGATGCGCTGAGGATTTCACCGTACTTCCACCAACCTCTTTCCATGACAAATTTGCATGAGCCTGTTCTGTTTTTCCATAATGATACAGTGACCTGTGGCTATTCAGGTGAGGGAATGGGTCTATTTTCTCCCTGTGTTGTGAACAGGATAGACACACTCAGAAAGCAAACACAAAGGTACACTCAGAAATGAGAGGATGAGGGCAGTCTAATCAGCTTGGTAGACATGGTTATCACCGAGTGTGAATGTGTCATATTTACCAATGCTGCTATTCTAATACTTAATGGTTGTGTGCCATTTAATGGAGCTTTTTCAGCTCTATGTATCTTTGTACCTTATTTAACAAGTCTGCATTAGCAAGACTTATGTCAGCAGTAAGTACTGAGTACAACTGAGTGCTGCTTTTGTGAGTGTTGTCTTAATATAGCTCTGCTCTGTCACTGCAGACAGATGAACCATCATCTGAACATCCAATTACGTTATTTATGGCTTGATTGCTTCATTTTTGGCTCTTTTTTTTCAGGCCTTTTAGACCAGTTTTTTTTTTTTTTTTTTTTAATTATTATTCGTACTACTATACTTCTTTATTAATTGTGGCATTAGAACAATTAAGCACCCAAATTCTCATTGCTGTAATGTGTTAGTCACTTTTTTGTTTGTCTCTGTCTTAGTTTTCTCAGAGGTGATATATATATATATATATATATATATATATATATATATATATATATATATATATGTGTGTGTGTGTGTGTGTGTGTGTGTGTATATATATATATATATATATGTATGTGTATATATATATATATGTATGTGTATATATATATATATATATATATATATATATATATATATATGACAAATAATTTAGTGATTTATACATGCATACTTTTTTTAATTTTAGTACTTAAATTCAGTAATTAAAAATAATTTTAGTACTTAATTTAAAAAAAATCAAATAATTACTATATATTTAAATAATTATTTAAACCATTAGTTAATCTTTAATGTAATGCAAAAGAAATAGAGTTTAACCACTCATTATTTCTTTTGTATTAATCACACAGTGTGGAAAATCATAATCACCTTAAATCTATATTAAGGATGCTATCAATATTTTATATTAAAAGGGGATCACTGGCTGGATTTAAATAGCTGACATTTCTGTTCTACTCTAGAATAAACTTTCTGACTCTGAAACAAGTTATTTCAGAGTAATATGGTACTATATTTTATTCAGCTTTTCAGTCAATATGTTTTTGTTTATTTGTCTATGGTCTAAATAAACATTTTAAGTTTGCATATGCAAAACAATAGAAACTGTTTGTCTGAGATAATGATCCCATGACAGTTATTTTTCCTGGAAACAATAGTTCCGTAGTGGGGATTCCTTTTGTGTGGGATATCCTAACCACAATGATACAGTCAGAGAAATCCTGGATGCAGAGGAATCCCTCATATATTGACTCATGTTTCTCCCTGTGGAAAAGAAATGTGCTTAATTGTATTGAATGTGCACTTGTAGTAGCCTATATTTAAAATCTTAAAAGAATGTTTTAAAAAACTGTGCTTTCAAAGAATATAATAGAAATTTAAGGCCTCTTAAGTGTACTTGGAGTATACTTTCATATTTCAAAACACACTTAAATACACTTTTAAAAGTGTACTCTGTAATAATGTCAGATTAAATCATTGTTTTATTAATCTTTTGTTGTGCTAAGTATAGACTTATTTTGATGTGTTATTTGATATTACATTTAAAGTAATATACCGTTGAAAAAAGGTATATTTACCATAAATGCTTATCACTACATTCAGAAGTATTATACCATATTTTAAAGACAATAAAAGTAATTATGAAATTACATATAAACAGTGGGTCAAAAACTCTAGAGTTTAGTTAATTGCATTTAATATGAATTTAATCTACAAGACATTTTCTTTCATTGCAAATAAATGCAATTAAGTGTCCAAAACAGTTCATATTTAAGTATATTTTTAAGTACATAATTTCTGTAATAAATACTCTTTTGTTAAAAAAAAAGTATGCTAAAGTGTGCTTATTCTTCACAAAGGTATTGAGCCTGAAAAGAAAAATATATATAACTTTCATTTTTTCACTTTACTTTTATCACTCCATCAGTGTGTCATATCATAGAGCACTGAAACAACTCAGTGCCTTTAACACATTGAAAGAACACAAACATAAACACACTTGGAAATAAAATAATTTGTTTGTCAAATACTACACTAATAAAGGGACAATACGTGGTGTTTGAATAATGTGACTGAAGGATAAACCCACACTTTAACCTACACGTTTTCTAAAAGCAATAAGAATATTGCATATGTATTAGTACAGATACTGTGGTATCTGTATTGTGCTTTCTGTTTTGTTGATACTATGGAAAGGTTACATTTGAAAGGTCAAATGCAGAATGAAAGATCAAAACTGAAAACATATGTAAATATACAGTCCCGGTCAGAATTATTGGCACCCTTGTTAAATATGAGCAAAAAAGACTGTAAAAAAAAAAATCTATTGTTTATTTTGTGTGTCAAAAAGCTGATTTTTTAGTTTCGTCTGACCACAGATCTCGGTCCTGTGTGAAGTACCAGTATAGTGTTTGGCAGCTGAATATGCTGATTTTTTTTTTTTTTTTTGGATTGAGAGAAGAGGATTTTCTCTTGAACTTGCTGTAATGTAGGTGCTGTTTGATGTTTTTTGAGGCTCAAATCATTTCTGCAGTTTTTCAACTGTGATCCTTGGAGAGTCTTTGGCCACTTAAACTCTCCTCATTAGGACGATATCAACACACGTCCACTTCCAAGCCGATTCGTAACATCTCCTGGAACATCTTAATCATTTCCCTGATGGTGTAAATGGGAATTTTCAATGCTTTAGCTCTTTTCTTACAGTCACGTTCTATTTCATTAAGCTCAACAATCTATTGCTGCACATCAGAACTATATTCTTTGGTTTTACTCAGTGTGATGGATGATTAAGGGAATTTGGCCTTGGCCTTACCTCATATCTGTACACCTGTGAAACGTGAAGCCATTGGCTTGTAACAATTTCATGTTATTAGTGAGCCTGGTGTTCTAAAAATTTAAATATGAATGGGAATATACTTAAGAGATATTTTATTCATAAGGATTTCTAAGGGTTCTAATAACTGTGGTCAATGTGTATTGGCAAAAAACATTTCATAATGTGAATTTCCCCCCTCTTCTAAGTGTTTTTACTTTAATGAAAGGTTAGATTTTTTTTAATGAAAGATTTAAAAATAACCCTGTGGAATTATTTTCACAACCTTCTCTGCTCACATTTACCAAGGGTGTCAGTAACTGTATTACCTAGTTATAAAATATGAAATAAATACATGAAACACAACTATTTCTGAATAGGTTCATATACAAAGATATGTATTTGTGACAGTGTGGCATTTGAATGAGCTCATGTCAAATTCATTTACTTTTTCGTATATCATAAAAAAAAAGGAAAGGATTTTGTTTATTTGAACAAGCTTTATTCTCTTCTATAAGAAGATTAATTTAGCACAAATAAATGCATCATTTTTATGATATATATAACATGTGTGATATACAAACAACTGAATCATTTCATGGTTTTGAGAAAGTTTTTACAAACATGTCAAAAACATAATCCAAAGCACTGACACTGATTTTACGTTTTTAGACAGTCATCACATTTGGTTTTCACAAATGAAAAATAAAATTATACATGATGTGAACATACTGCAGTTCAGAGATGGTCATATTAATGAGCTAATCAAATGTGCATGCATTCCACATTGTTCAATCTTTCTTTGCACACGTACAGCCTAATGAAATTGTGACTGATTTTACATATAACATAGTGTAATTAGTGTCCATGCATCTCTTTTTGGATAACACGTTGATATTTTGCACAATCGGTACTGCCTCAAAACCTGGATCTGGGCACTTTTTACATGTGGCGTTATGGACTGTCATACTACTCCTGTCAAAAAACGCACGTGGTGATGGCCTGGGAAAAGAAAGACTGATAAGTGGTGCATCATTGACACAAATCATATCCAAAAAATATCACCATCAAATCTCAAATGAGTCTCAAACTAAAAATGGACTTAAAATGGTATTGAATGACTTCTGACAAACAAATACTGTTAACCTCACAATTTGAATGACATTACATAAAATGTAAAATATGAAATAACAGTAGCCTAAACAACCTTATCAAGCTGTTAAATGAACATTATTACACATAAGAAATATTACTAGCATACAAATAACTGAATAAATTGTAGCAATACTTACATGCACTTCCAAGTAGGATTGGCTGTGTTTGAGATGTGGTTGTTCTGTCTGCAGTCTAAAAAGTTCATGTGCTTGAGTAATTGATCTGTGACATTTTTCAAGCGATCCTCACTACATGGCTGATTGCAGTCAGAGCAGGGCAGACCATGATATCCATAAACAGACACAACAGCAGAAACAAACACCTGTTTCAAACAGCACAAGTTAGTGGACGCTCATACTGTATATACACCAAACTATATAAGAGTCGGTGTGTCGTATTTTACACAGAAATTTGTTAGATTAGATTTACTCACCAACAAAGCAGAGATGTTCATTCTTCACTTGTTCAGAGTCACAGCTTCTGTACAGCTTCTGTCCTGTAAGGCAAAGTAGGAGTATTGCTGTATTGTGCTTAGGACTGACTTTTATACCTTGACCAGGATGCGCTGAGGATTTTGACCTGACGTAATCCACCAACCTCTTTCCTTCATGACAAATTTGCATGAGACAAACAGCAACGGCGTTGTGTCTGTTCTGTTTTTCCATAATGATACGGTGACCTGTAGCCATTCAGGTGAGGGAATGGGCCTTTTTTCTCCTTTATTAGTGAGTGGGATACAGTCACACACAAAGGCCAATGAAGAACAAAGAGCAACTAAAATGCTGTGCTGACAGTCATGATGCTTCAGGGCAAATGAGCTTGGCAAAATGTGCTTTATAAAGACATTGCGTATTATTATTTCTCCAATGCTGTGCCTTAGAAGTGCGTTCATGAATGCAGTATTAAAATTAAGTTTTTTTTTGCATTGCACTAATTTGTTATGCGATTTTATTGCATTGTGATATGCAGTGCATACATTATAGTGAGTTGTGCAAAGACAATTGAACAAGAAATGAATGTTTTAAATGTATCTGAACCTTTTATTAAATGTTACTTCATATGTTTTTTCAAATATAACAAAAATACACACTTTTGATGAATATCTTTTTGATAATACAGATTGAAGAACATAAATGCTTCATGAGGACAACATTTAATTAAATGCACTAAATATGTGTTTTGGTAATGGGACGCATGCTTGTCAAATATGGAATAAATGAAATTTTCAAACCAATATAAATAAATCAATCATTGATTTGTGTTTGCTAATGTGAACATAATAATACGTTTGGTAATATCAAATGCCAATATTGGTGAGAGCTTTAAATACTTGCATTCAGTATTTCTACTGATAACATAACGAACCACATAACTACTAACACTGCTTCAGGCATTCATTTTTTGTTTTATTTACAGATGACATATGCAAAACAATACATGTGCCTCCAAGGTATCGGCTGAAACCATGACGAGCAATATTGTTAGGATGAAAGCAATCGTTCCACAGGGATTTCTTTTGTGTGGGATTTCTTTACCACAGCGGTTCACGCAGTTAGAGAAATCCTGGACGCAAAGAGGATCTCCACTGTAACGCCCAGACAGAAATTCCTCACTTTGTACGTCATATTTCACATGCTTTTCCATTTTACACTTTTACTTTCATTACACAACAACGTAACACATTCCAACCTATTCAAACACTTTAGTGTCTTTGCTAAATGTAAATGAAGACTTGAATCATTTGCCAATAATGATACTTGAAAAGTTACATTTCTCAAAATGATTTATATTTTAAAGAAACTGTCTGTTCTTTGGTCTGTCTAACAGGCTCTTTTTTTATAGGACAGAAAAAATGCATGTGGAGATCAAAATTAGAGAACAACCTATAATTTCCTAAATTTCAAGGACACTGCTTTGAAGTCCTATTTGAAGTTATGCTAACAGGAGTAGAAGGGCAGTTTTTTTTAAGCATATTTCATGAATTAATTGTATTCTGAAGCACAGCATAAAAGAAAATGAACTCTGACAAAGAACTCTGATCAAAAGTTATCGGTGTTAATCTGGCACCTGGTGCTAATTTCCTTGGGGAGGGGAGGGGAGGGGAGGGGAGGGGAGGGGGGGGGGTCTAATGTTATTTCATGAATTCTGAGTTATTCACACTGTTAAAGATTTGCATTCTCATGCTAAACATGGCCAAAGTTTCAAAAAACGACTTGGACGTAAGGAGTATTTCTGAGCCAAATACACTCCTTTTGGGTTTGTACAAGTTGCGTAAAGATTTTTCCAATCATGAACCTTTATTATGTCATGAGGGGTGGAATTCCTTGTATGGGCACTTCGCCCACGGCACGCCTCCAGGAGCTCACCTGTTTTCAGAGAGAATTGTAAAGCTTTTTAATCTTTTATAAATCTGATAAAACTAAAAACTCTTTGGAGATATGAAGGATGTAATGCTGCTCTATAGGTACTCAAGATTAACATGAGATTGGGCGAAACTGTGTGTGTTATGTCGCTTTTAATTCTATGGCAAAGCCTGTTTAACTGGCAGCATTCCTTCAATTTTCATTGAGATCGCAAGATGGTGGGCCACTCTAAGGTGACTGAAACCCTGTGAGCGGCCAAAGGGATGACCCTTTCAGCCACTACAAGAGTTGGACTTTCCAAATCTGTGATTTCTAGAATATTGCAGTTTTACAATAACACTAACTCATTCAAGTCCCCCAAAAAGGCTGGTCATCCATGAAAGAGAAATGAATAAGAAGACCGGATGGTGGTGAATCGGTTCAGCACTGCAGCTGGAATTGCTCACCAGTTAAGAAAGAATTAAAAAGCTACACTAATGTTTGCTGAGGAGCATGTTGTGTAGACAGAGGAGAACCGGTCCAAAGTTCACTTCAGTGATGAGAGCAAGTTTAATTTATTGGGTCTGATGGGAAACATTTTGTTCGACATCAAACTGAGGAAAAACTGAAGCCCAAGTGTGTAAAGAAGTCAGTGAAATGTGAAGGAGGAAGTGTCATGATTTGGGGAATGTTAGTATAACTGTGGTATACCTACAGCTAATATTCCTTTAAATTTTGAATAATGAAGATTAACAATATCTTAGAAAAAAATCAAGTATTTAAAAATTGTTCTCTAATTTTGATCTCCAGTGTAAGTACAGACAACAAACTGATATTGAAGTTGAGTTGTACATAAAGATTTATTATTATAAAAAAAAGTTTCAATAACTGATAAAGACATTTTTGGAATTATATATGTATATTATAGTATATTTTATTATGATTTGGTTGAAGAGAATAAAACTCAATGTGTCATTTAAATGTTCTAATTTTTTTATTTTGATACAGTTTTTTATATTCTATTAGCAATTTCACTTTTTTAACAGTTTTATTGGTCATCAAATGTATTCTGTGATCATGTGAATGCAAACAATCATGTTAAACTGAAATGCAAGACGCTGTCTTTGTAGCCCACACTTCAACCTACACATCTACTCCTCCTGAATATACTGTACGAAGTGCACTTAGTTACTTGTTTTATTTATGATTTGTTTATACTATGGAAAGGTCACGTTCAGCATGCAGGTTTTCTCCTCATTAAGTGACACCCACCTTTTCTTTGAACCATGGAGAAAGGCATGTGCATATAGTAGTCTGAAATGACCACGAGAAAACATTTAAATCAACTCTCCATTCTCTGATTGCCTTATTGTGACATGAATTACTAAAGTATTGTCTGACTGGTTTTCATACACTTGGATGTACCACCAACCTCTTTCCCACACAATAAATTTGCATGAGTTTTTTATCTTTTCCATCATGTCACCTAATAAAATGTCACCATACAAGGGAATTAACACATTCACAAGGTCAATCTTTTTCCTCCCTGTGTAGGGAGTTAAACATCTATACATAATTCAAAAGGAAAACAAAAAGCATATACAATGTACTGACAGCGATGATGCTTCAGGGCAAATGAGTTCAAGTGTGCTCTATTAAGACATTATAGTTTAATAAAAATAGTTCACCCAAAAATGAACATTTGCTGAAATATACTCTCCCTCAGGCCATCAATGATGTAAATCAGTTTGTTTCTCATCAGAAGCGAGAAATTTAGCATCACTTGCTCACCAATGGATCCTCTAAAGTGAATGGGTGCCGTCAGAATGAGAGTTCAAACAGCTAATAAAAACATCACAATAATCCACAAGTGTGAAGTGAATGATTTGTAAACAGTGCTTGATCTGTACATATTTCTGTCCTGATAAGACGACTTTTTCACTGGAGAAAGCAATATTATGGGAAGAGGATTCATATTTTAGCCAGAAGCAGGTGGACAGTAGTGAAGTATTTTTACTCAAGTAAATTTAAAAAGTATCTGTAGTTTATCAGAGTGTTTTTCTTTGGAAAACTTTACTTCACTACATTCCAAAGCATAATGTCATACTTTTTACTGTTGGTTTTTTACCTTTAATACTCAAGAACATTAAAAATGTAGTACTTTCATGTACTCAAGTAAATCTCTGAATTATTTTTACTTGAGTAAAAGAAAGAAAGTAATAGATTGCTAATGTAATTAAGTATTAAATGATATTTAATATGAAACAGTGCAGTAAAAAGTACAATATTATGCTTTGGAATGTTGTGAAGTAAAGTTTTCTAAAGAAAAGCACTCTGATAAAGTACTGACACTTGAAAAGTACTTTTACAGCAGAGTAAAAATACTTCACTACTGTCCGCCTCTGGCCAGAAGCAACAGTTTGAAATTAAACATCTTTAACTTCACAAGATGTTAATTGAATGACTGGTGAATGTCATTGATGCTTTTTTGTGTGCTCCAAATACTAAATTGCATCGAAACTATTTTTTTATTTATTTATTTTTTTTGGAGCACTTCTGCTATAGTTCTGACTATAGCAATTCATAAGCAAGAAACTGGCACTGAGTTAAGAAAAATAGTAAGCCGTTTTGGCATGGGAATATGAACATGATGAATTTAAATAATATTATTAATAAAAAATAATGTTGGGTGTACAGGAGGTAGAGAAATAGATGCAAATGATCCTGAAAGAAAACTGACTAATATATATATACATATTCCATGGTCTGTCTGAATACTGGATTCTGATTGGCTGGCAGGTATGCAGTATAACCGTTTAATGCACAGGTAGTTCCAAGTCAATTTAATCCCAGTTCCATATTAATGTGCTGACGAAAATAACTGTCATTTTTACCCATTCATTCAAATATTGCACTGCAAAGAGCAAGACAAGTTTTAACTTGTTTATTGACCATGGAATGAGCGGGATAATCAACGGCTAGCTGTACATTAAAGGATTTTAATGCACTTCGCCTCCACGTAGCTCGCCGTTGATTATCCCTTACATATATTGACATACTGATCCAGTAAACTTGTTGTAGGCATGTGCCATACTGTACCATCTCAGTCAAAACGAAAGCTGTTTGTTTTCAGTGTATGCAAAACATTAGATTCTGTAGATGACAAACAGTATTCCCAGCATGGAGAGAATTGATTCATTGCTGGGATTCCCTCATGTGGGAGATCTCCTCCCAGGTAAACCTCCTCCAGCATAACCACAGAGGAATCACCTTTTATTATGGCTTACTTTAAAGAAGACTTTTATTTCTAATCATGATTAAGTGTATAAACTAAATATAGCAATATATAAGTCAGAAAAGACTTTAGGAATGTATGTAAAAAAAAAGTATGTTTATAATGAAATGATCAGTATGTTTGTTTTATTTTAAAGGGATGGTGATGACATTTTATTGATTTCTGATGTATAAAACAATGTATGTCATTATATGAATGTATTTAAGCATGTATGTTTTATATATTTAATTAAACAAGCAAACAAACAAATGGGTCGGACCCACATACTCATTTTGTTTTCATATATTACATAAGTTGTGCATTTATGACTAATATGGTTTTGAATTTGAATATCTAAAATCAAAGGTGTGATTTGATGCAGCTATATGTTTGCATGTGGTTTTCGCACTTTGTTTTCCTAAGGTAGAATATGCAAACTAGCGCTTGCTTTGCCTCTGCCTGTTTACTGAGGACGGTTTATTCCAGAGCATGAATAATCTCTTATATAATGCAATGACAATGTAGTTTGTGGGTCTCCTTCTTTGTGGGATAACCACACCAAGTACAAAATTAAAATGGTTATGATGAATGTAAACCAAATATCTTGAAATAGTCATATTTCAATCATGGTTTGATTGTTATTTATCTACAAGAAAGGCACCCTTATAATGTCAGTGTTATCGGTTTTGTCTATCTGACATTATGATCAATGTAATTACACCACAAAACACCATAAATAGTCATGGCTTTGTGCCTTATGGAAAACGGAATAATAATAAATAAATAAAAACATTGCAATATTTATGGTACTGGTAACATGTAGGAGGATAAGCAGAAATTCTGTCCCTTTTTTGCCTACGACTGACCTTTCTCATTTACCCCAGTCTGTCAACACATTAAGGGAACGACTGAAACGGATGACAATGTTTACTATTTTCTCTTTCTGCTTCTTTGTTAATGGATGTGATTGTCACACTCACTTTGCCTGGGGACAATACAGCAGACTGAATATGATAGGCAGCTCTCCTATTCCATTATGGAAACTATAAAGCAGGCAATCCATCCACTGAAGCCTGTAACACATGCAAATTTGTTTGGGAAACACGTCGGTGGTTCACGTCATTGCTTGATTCGGCTCACAGTCAATATAAATGCAGCTCAGCAGCCAAAAATAAGTTTTCACCTAATTCCTGGACTGTGGGACGAGATCTCTGAAAGCTGAGCTCATCATGATGTCTGTATTGCTGGTGAGTTACCTGATGATTTTTACTTGAGAAACATTTGACTAGCTCTTCTAACTCTGTTGTGTCTTTCTTTGTACATCAAAACTAAAGATATTATTATTTAGGTGGTTATTATTATTGTTGATGTTTTTATATTTATGTTGTTATGCACTTTCTATTTCAAATTATTATCTCATTACAAATGTTGGTATATTATCTAGATTTATAGGTGACAAGTGCAGACAAGAAATTTACCTGCCTTTATGCCTTTGTGTGTGTGTGTGTGTGTGTGTGTGTGTGTGTGAGAGAGAGAGAGAGAGAGAGACACAGAGAGAGAGAGAGAGAGAGAGAGAGAGAGAGAGAGTATTTATGTTATATATTAAATTGATGTATTTTTTTATTATGCACTCTCTATGTCATGTTAGTGTCTCATTACAAATGTTGGTGTATTATTTAGACTGTTAGGTGACAATTATATAAGAGGTTTACAAATTTATTATAAATTTGATATTTTCATATTTATATTCATATTTTTAATATAATAAATATAATATAATGTGTGTGTGTGTATATGTGCATGTATGTATATATATATATATATATATATATATATATATAAACTGTCTGATTGATTTTCAGTTGATGTTGCTGATATCAGGACTGTCCAGCGCAGATTATAACCAGTGCTCCACATGCAACTGTACCGCGGCTGAATTTCAAAGTGTTGCAAAAACTCTCAGAATTCCCATTTTAAATCATGGTATCAGCAAAACATCACTGTCTCCATGGACATACAAGTAAGTAGAGTTCCCTTTGTAGATCAACATTATACTTCTATTAATGCATGAATTGAAAATGTGTGTAACTTATCATTGTAAACTGTCATTTTTTGCAGCTGCGCTGTGGATATTGACAGGATTCCTATGTTCATTTGTAATGCTGTATGTGATAAGTCATGCATTAAGCTTGTGCATGCAAAACCAGCAGGAATCAAAGTCCGCATAAACACTTTTAGACGGCATCCATGTAGCAACGGCAGCTACAGACTCTCTAAGGAGGATTATAATTTGATTGTTGGATGCACATGTATTTTGTAACACATTTTAAAGAAGTAATAAGCATGATAACAACTGTTGAATTGTTTTATATCTATAAATAGGCCTGTATCATTATACCTATGTCTATACCTCATATATTGTGACATTAAACAAAAGATATATTTTACTATAAATGAAATAAACAGAGCAACTGAAATGAAAGACACTAAATAAATTGCAAAAGCACTTTTTTTTCTTCAATTTTCTGTGGTGAATGGCCCTCCAATAATAAAATATAAAAATCATCCCATAGCTAATATTACATTAAATTTAAGTTTAAAAAAATAATTAATTAATTAATAATTAAAAGGAAGTAAAATAAAAATAAGGGGATAAAAAGGAAGAAACCTAAGGAAAAAAAGGAAGAAAAAGGAAATCCTGCAAATCCTCAAGTGTGCTCTATTAAGACATTATAGTTTAATAAAAATAGTTCACCCAAAAATGAACATTTGCTGAAATATACTCTCCCTCAGGCCATCCAGGATGTAGATGAGTTTGTTTCTTCATCAGAATAGATTTGGAGAAATTTATCATTACATCACTTGCTCAACATAGGATCCTCTGCAGTGAATGGGTGCCATCAGAATGAGAGTCCAAATAACTGATGAAAACATCACAATAATACACAAGTAATCCATATGACTCATAAATGAATGTCTTGTGAAGTGAAAAGATTTGTGATAAACAAAACCATCATTGAGAGGTTTTTAACTTTAAACCATCACTTCTGGTCAAAATACGAGTCCATAATCCATAATAACACTTCCTCCAGTGAGAAAGCCCATCCCCTGACCCCTATTCAATCTCTCACATCAAAATCCAACAACATATTTGTGTAGAACTGTTCTGAACTGTTTTCGTTTGTAAACAGTTCTTGATTTGTGCATACAGTGCCGTGAAAAAGTTTTTGCCCCCTCATGTTTTTTTATTTTTTTTATTTTTTGCATATTTGTCACATTTAAAATATTCAGATCATCAAGCAAATTTTAATATTACAAAAAGATAACCTGAGTAAATACAAAATGCAGTTTTGAAATAATTATTTAATTTATTAAGGGGAAAAAAAGAAGCTCCTAACCTTCCTGGCCCTACGTGAAAAAGTAATTGCCCCCTAAATCTAATAACTGGTCGTGCCACCCTTTGCAGCAAAAACTGCATTCAAGCGTTTGCGATAACTGGCAATGAGTCTTTCACATCGCTGTGGAGGAATTTTGGCCCGCTCTTCTTTGCAGAATTGTTTTAATTCAGCCACACTGGAGGGTTTTCGCACATGAATAGACTGTTTAAGGTCATGCCACAGCATCTCAATCAGATTTAAGTCCGGACTTTGACTTGGCCACTCCAAAACCTTAATTTTGTTTTTCTTGAGCCATTCAGAGGTGGACTTGCAGATGTGTTTCGGATCATTGTCCTGCTCCATAACCCAAGTGTGCTTGAGCTTGAGGTCACAAACTGATGGCCGGACATTCTCCTTCAGGATTTTCTGATAGAGTGCAGAATTCATAGTTCCATCAATTATAACAAGTTGTCCAGGTCCTGAAGCTGCAAAGCAGCCCCAGACCATCACACTACCACCACCATGTTTGACTGTTGGCATGATGTTCTTTTTATGAAACGCTGTGTTGGTTTTACATCAGATGTAATGGGACACACACATTCCAAAAAGTTCAACTTTTGTTGCATCAATCCTCAGAATATTTGCCAAAATTCTTAGGGATATTAAAGATATTTTTTGGCAAATGTGAGACGAGACTTTGTGTTCTTTTTGGTCAGCAGTGGCTTTTGCCTTGTAACCCTTCCATGGATGCTGTTTTTGCCCAGTCTCTTTCTTATTGTTGAATCATGAACACTGACCTTAATTGAGGCAAGTGAGGCCTGCAGATCTTTAGATGCTGTTCTGGGTTCTTTTATGACCTCCTGGATGAGTCGTCATTGCGCTCTTGAAGTAATTTTGGTAGGCCGGCCACTCCTGGGAAGGTTCACCACTGTTCCAAGTTTTCCCCATTTGTGGATAATGGCTCTGACCGTGGTTCTCTGGAGTCCCAAAGCCCTAGAAATGGCTTTATAACCCTTTCCAAACTGATATATGTCAACTATTTTGTTTCTCATCTGTTCTTGAATTTCTTTAGATAGCTGCATGATGTGTTGCTCTTTAAGCATGCTTCACTTTGTCAGACAGGTTCTATTTAAGTGATTTCTTGATTCAACAGATCTGGCAGTAATCAGGCCTGGGTTTGGCTAGTGAAATTTAACTCAGCTTTCTAAAATAATGTGGTTAATTACAGTTCTTACATGATTTAACAGGAGGGGGCAATTAATTTTTCACGTAGGGCCAGATAGGTTTGGACAGCTTTTTTCCCTTAGTAAATGAAATCATCGTTTAAAAACTGCATTTTTTATTTACTTGCATTATCTTTGTGTAATATTAAAATGTGTTCGATGATCTGAATCTTTTAAGTGTGACAAATATGCAAAAAAGTTTTTAAAAAAAAACAGGAAGGGGGCAAAAACCTTTTCACGGCACTGTATTTCTTTCCTGATTCAGATGAGGCAACCTTTTCAGGAGTAAGCAATATTATACAGAGCTGAGAGTAACGGTTTAAAACAATCTACATGTTGATTGGCCTGAGGGTGAGAAATCTTCAGAAAATTTCCATTTTTGAGCGAACAATTCCTTTAAGGTGTAAAGTCAATCTGAAATAGTGAAATTTAAGGCCGTAGACAGAATGAATGACTGAGAGGAATTTCTTTTCTGTCATCGTAACTCATCTGATGGTCTGTGGCCAGGAGAGCACACCAGCTGTTCACATCTCCCACAGACTCTCGTAATGGCATTTTGCTGCAGGCCTTTGCAATCTATTGTTTAGCATATGGCACATGACATCAAAAACAGAGCAGGTGGGAAATAGTGTGCTGTATCTCCATTGAAGTTAGTTATTTTAGTAGCTTCATCCAAAAAAGAATATTCAAAAGAGATGCTCGTGTCCGTGGGATTGTGCATTATTTTTTGTACTGAAATTTAATTCCAGTGAATTTTTGCTGAATTATGTTTAACGTGACATTTTAACTACTGAATAGCTTGTGACATATAGGAATCTCTACAATGTCTGAACAAGAATGCCCTGCAGTAAACTCTGTACAATATAGACATCTGGTATAATATATAATTTTTTAAAGGGTTACTCCACCCCAGAATGAAAATTTTGTCATTAATCACTTACCCCCATGTCGTTCCAAACCCGTAAAAGTTTTGTTCGTCTTCAGAACACAATTTAAGATATTTTGGATGAAAACCGGGAAGCTTATGACTGTCCCATTGACTGCCAAACAGTTAACACTGTCAAGGCCCAGAAAAGTATGAAAGACATCATCAAAATAGTCAATCTGGCATCAGTGGTTCAACTGTAATTTTACGAAGCTACGAGAATACTTTTTGTATGCTGTTCTGTGTCATCCGCAACACAAGGATAAGCTGTTTTCATTCAAATCAAAGCCTAAATAATCGTAGTAGATGTATCCGTATCCGTGTGACGCGGCTGACACAGAACAGCGTATGCAGTTTGCGTCTAGTGGATATTCTCCAAAATGGCGCTACGGTGACACGGAGGAGACGAATTGTTGAATAAAGTCGTTATTTTTGTTTTCTTTGTGTACAAAAAGTATTCTCGTAGCTTCGTAAAATTACAGTTGAACCATTGATGGCAGATGGACTATTTTGACGATGTTTTTCATACTTTTCTGGGCCTTGACAGTGTTATTTACTTGGCAGTCAATGGGACAGTCACAAGCCTCCCGGTTTTCATCTAAAATATTTTAAATTGTGTTCCGAAGATGAATGAAGCTTTTACGGGTTTGGAACGACATGGGGGTAAGTGATTAATGACAAAATTTTCATTTTGGGTAGGAGTAACCCTTTTACATCTTTAATACCTTGTCTCCATGCACACTTCGAGATGCCCATCCTGAGGTTCTCCTGCGGTCAGTTCCATCCTAGACTTGTGGTCTGTATGTGAACATGAAAATTCAACTAATCCCTCTTATTGAATAGATTCTCAGAATTTTTTGTTTTATTAGAACTCATTGTATTAGGCCCAGGGCCGCTGCTGGCAAAATGGGTGCCCTAAGCAGAATTGTATTGTTGTGCCCTCTCCTACAAATATTTTCGATGTAAAAAAACCCCCAAAAAAACCACCCATTATAGTGTCACGTTTTTGGTCTTGTTTTGCCCTTAGTGGTCCCTGTGTTTCCTTATTTGGTCACCTTCCTGTCCTTGTTTAGTTTCAT
>JAFVLL020014970.1:8709-51553 GCA_021397915.2 Tor tambroides | reverse complement strand
AATATTGTTTTACGAGTCTCCTAAAACAGGTTTACATGCATCCAAGGTCAAAAAACACTTTAGTTTTCTCAAAAAATAGCTTTAATTTTACCTCACTTCTAAATGATTCCTAAACGACTCGTCCGAAACAGTTCGAAGAATCAGTCTCTTTAAACCCCTCCTTTCCGTGAGCACTCGCTGCTGTGATTGGTCAGATGGCACAGTCCTTTGTGATGGTCTACCGCATACAGTGCGAATGACAGCCATGGGCGGACATTATGCAAATGTGTTACTTCGTGACGTACATCCGTAGCAGAATAAGATTTGAATTTCTAACGACTCGTTTAGGCGATTGCGAGTCGACTCTTTTTTTTGATAGACAATAACTTTATATATTTTGCACTTTCGGCTTCACAACTTTGCAGAAAGTTTATGTTCACATACTGCTACATGACACACTGCATGAAAGGTAATATTCGAAAAGGCATAATAGGGGCACTTTAATAGTGAGAATTGGTCCCCAATTATACTTATAATGCTTTATATTTATTCTATACAATAAATTCAGTTTGAGACAGTCTGCCATGCTTCTAAACTGCTCTGGGTTAAAGCAGGGTCGGTGTTTATTTGTGTGTAGGTGCGGATGTGGGAACAGTGATGCAGGTTCTGGTACATGTACTGTGTGTAACTGGGTGCCAGTGAAGAGAGCAGAGCAGCAGAGAGGGTGAGAGAAGTGTGCTCATGAGGTGTGAGTGCTGGTGTCAGCCTCAGATGAGAACAGAAGTGTGATGCTTGTGTAGACGTGAGAATGACTGGGTCACTGGAATGAACATTGCTGGACACTCTGACCCTGAGCAGAGGTCAGCCTTATGATGGATGATCATAAACATTTCATTTTTTCAGTGGCTACCTGTCATGATAATAATGTAATTGACCTTTGTCAGGGTCGCACTTTGTTTAAGTTTTGACAGGAGTGAAAATGAGGCTGAGAGTGATAAGAGTACAGCGTATTTAATGGATTTGTACTATAGTTCATCAACATGCCAATAGTTTATCTGAGAAATCATCTTCCCTAAGAACTTTTGAGTAGACAAACAGTCAATGAAACAGTTTTGAAAGTTGTGAGTTTTGAAAATGATGCAGTCTAACTTTATACAGTATGTACTATTGTGAAGACTGTAGTGTATCCCTCACAGCCTGGTTTTCATTAACATAAAGTTCAATATGGCATCTGCCCTGACTAAAGTCTATGATAATCTAATAATGTCATCAAGGTTCTGAATCAAATATGCAATTTCTCTGACTTTTTGCACACAAAAGAAGAAATGATTAAAAAATGAACATTCATTCATCATTCACCATAATTATCCTCATAATTATCACTATTTTGTTCTTTCTGTGGAACACAAAAGTAAATGTTCTGAAGAATGTTCGTGCTGCTCTTTCTCATATTGTAACCATTCCAAAAAGAATGAAAAAAGTATTATAAAACTACCATAAATGTAATCCATATAACTTGCATGATATATTCCAAAATCCCCTGAAGGTTTTTGTGAGGAACACACAGAATTTCAGTTGTTCTTTGTGAGTGAATTCCGGGTAACTCTTAATCTCATTATTGTGGCTTTAAAGTTAAAAGTATTGCTTCCACATCTGTGTTATGACACACATAAAACTAGTGATCTTTGTTGTCATTGATGGCACTATGTATGAATATCTGCAGTCACCAGATTTTTGAGTGAACCATTCCTTTCCGAGCCTCACTGCAGATGGCTAAAAACATAAATAAATAAAAACCATGAAACATAAAATAATCATTACAAACATTATCTGACAAAAAACTAAATGATAATAAAACATTAGGTTGAATTATTGTGTTCATATGGTTCAAAAGGATCCTAAAAACAAAGGATTTCAACAGTCTTACCCTCCGTTCCATTCGGAAGGGCTCATCCCTATGCCCTAATCCCTTCAAAGGGTTTACCCTCCGGAGTGAGAGCTTCGAAGGGTTGAAGGGTGTAGTGGACCAAACAACTTTTTTTTGAAGTGCCCTTCTGTGTCATTATACGGAGGCGGTGTCATCATGCAAAGAATCAGTGCAAAGGATCATGGGAGCCCGAAGTGTCCATCAGTTGTACCCTTCGAAATCCTTCATTCCGAAGGGCCCTTTGAAGTGGCTAATTCTGAGCACTTTGGTTTGGAAGGACACTTCAATTTGGCGGCCATGATTGTTTTCACTCCGAAGTGCCCTTTGGAGGGCGATATATCCCGTTTGGAACGCAGGGCCAGTTAATCATTTTGAGCAGACGGACTGCCCCCTTTTGGAAGTTTTTCTTATTACATTAACTTCATTCACTACATTGGCTTTCATTCAGCTTCAGGGCTCTGTCATTCTACTGTTAAATGAATGATGAATGTGGATCAGTGAGGTTCAGAGTTGAGAAGTGAGAATGTTGGTGCTGATGTGGGAACACTGAGGCTGGTCCTGGAACATGGACGGAGCAGAAGAGAGGGTGAGAGAAGTGTGCTCATGAGGTGTGAGTGCTGGTGTCAGCCTCAGATGAGAGAAGAGGTGTGATGCTTGTGTAGATGTGAGAATGACTGGGTCACTGGAATGAACATCGCTGGACACTCTGACCCTGAGAAAAGGTCAGCTGTACCATGAGATATTTAATAGCATCGTTTTAAAAATGTTTTACTGTGAGATTTCTGAATTAGTGGTACATTTATTTGATTAGATATATTTTTGTATTCATGTTGATTCAATTAAACAGACCTATTCAAATTTGTTTAAGAGTGAAAAGGTCATTTACCTAATTTTATTCACAGGATGTTGGTAACATTTGTTAAACATTCTAAATTGCACTTTTTCACTTCACTAGTCAGATGACAGGAGACATGCATCAGTAGGTAAGGAGACAGCTCTAGTTCATTTGTCGGGGTCAACAGTCAATAGGGCTATTTAACTTATAGGCAACTAAACTAATCTGAAATGCTTATAGTTGCACTAAAAATGTAGTTTTACTGTAATAAAAAGGTTTTAATTGACAATGCATCTAAAGAATCTTCTGTAGCTAATAATAATGCTATTGGCTCTTGACTGGTTTACAATGAGGAATGCTGGCCCTTTAGAGGGCTGATGAGGGTCTGTAGCTTTAAGAAGAGCAATAAACACCGATTGCTCAAGCACTGTATTTAATGCAATAGTTTAAGGTTTGTTTGAAACTGACAATGTTGTGAACCCTGAAGTAATACTGCATCAGTCAAGTAACTATTTAAATATAAAAAGGCAAGTAAAATATTTAAAAAGAACACATTCTTTGATATAATTTTGTACATAAAAGTAATTTATTTTTTACTTTTACGTCAGAATACAAACTGCAAATATGTAAAAGGAAGACATATACAAATGCATACAAAAATATTTTCCAGTTATTTCCTCATGTAGTTTAAATTAAGTTTCACCATTATTCAATTCACACAAGTGAATTTATTCTTTAAAAAGGCAAGTGAAATATTTCAAAAGGAGGCATTGCAACAGCAGTGTGTTTTTTAGTAAATCTGAGATGTGAGAAATCGGTTAACATTTAAATAAGCCAAGGAATTTCCTCTGAAATAATCCATTACATGTATTTTGGAATTTACCAGTGCTGTGATCTAAATGATTAAGTCAATCTTGGCTTGAGGGAAAGGTTATGTGCTGGTCACTGCATTATTAAAATATTTTTAAAACATATAACTTCATCAGACCAATCAATCAATCAATCAGAACATTAAAAAAATACTTTTTAACCCAGTTTGTTAGTGAGCTAGACATTCTGAACTTTAAAATAAACAGTTTAAACTGACACTTTAGTGTCATGTATTAGTCACATATCAGTTCATATCTTTCATAAAAAAGAAAGACAAAAGAAATCTGACTCTGCAGTACTTAATTACAAGAACAAGACAAAACAACAAATCACAGATCTTCACTTTTGTTGAATTCTTGGGGAGAACTGATATATAATGCGTGCTCTAACTAATCCATTTCGTGTTATTTTAAATTAAAGATTCGTGTTGACTTGCTTAAAAAAACACATTGGTCAGGCTTGGGGAGCAGTGGGCTGGTGATTACTGACATTCCTGACCATGGGGGAGAAGATTTTTTAAGAGCCGTTAGTGGCAGGGGGTTTCCAAGACTCTGAGATCACCAAATGTTAAAACAGACTGGGACTAGACAGACCCCCATAAGCCAGAACACTCCCAAATGAACAGAATAAACAACATACCTATCTCTTATTGCCACCCTCACTGTCTGCTGCTCTGTGCTTTAGAGGATCTATCTATCTATCTATCTATCTATCTATCTATCTATCTATGTATGCTCTGATCCTTTATATTACTTTAATTAGTCTAATCTGTGGCCTATAGCTTAGACTCGTTTGTTTTACATAGGCCTATCTCATGTCTTTGAGGAAATTAATTTTTTCCCATCTATCTGCAAGACTACGTTTGTCCGTCACATCGTTTTCCAATTAGATTAAAGTGAACGAAAACACAACCGTTAATTGATTCATTGCATTATCTGTTATCTCAACTATGTTTAGGCAATTGCTCGCCGTTATCTTGAGTTGTCCATTTGTGCCTTTTGCCTGACGCGGGTCAGTTTGCTGGCCCTATAGGAGGTCGGAGTGACGCAGTCTAGCAAATTTGCTCCTCCAAATGGAGCGTAGAAGTCCATCAAGCCCCTATTAGGACCTCATTAAATTCGCTTAGTGAGATGTTTTGCACCCTTCTTAACGGGCTGAAGTGTGAACGCGTGCTTTTTAGACAAACAGCGCGAGACGCCCTCGAACTGACCGCGGATCGGCTTAAGCTTTTGGTGACTCCTGCAAGTGTTTAAGTTAGCTGTTTTAAGATCAGTTTTTGAAGGCAATAGCTAAAGGAGCCACAGACAGCAGAGACGGGTCATTAGAAAATCAAAATAAAAGTAGGGGTAACGTTAGGCTACAGGCCTATATCATTCAAAAAAAAAATAGATAAAGATAAAGATAAAGATTTTAAACATTTAGGCTAATTAGGCAAAGAGAGTGACGTTAAATGTTAACTGTTACAATCGGGGTAGTTATGCCTTTAAAAGAAGAGAGTTTACAGTTATCCCATGCTACTATGGTGTCTATTATTATAGCATAATAAAAAGGAGATTAGAATTTAGAGAATACATTTCTACAAACGTTCGGTTTTGCACAGTCGGTTTTGGGTTTTATGTAGCCTATGGTTTGATCACGCCTGCGTAGTCCTAATTAATGTAGCCTCGAAACCTTATAACTAACTAACTAGCCTATATTATATATGGCTCCACTCCTGTATTGCCCCCCGTCGTCTTTCTCGCAGATGGTGTGTAAGTTTGCCCCTCCGTGTTGTTGCAAAAACCTCACGGTACCAGATTTCTCACCCTCACGCTGGGGCGCACTGTTTATACAACTGGAGAAGTCTTCACACCAAAATGTCCATAGCAGTCTCTATCCCCATCATTTGGCAAACAGCACCAAACCCCCTCTTAAAACAACCTCGGATCATTTGGCGTCGGCACCATCCTCCAGCCCCGCCCCTGCAGCTCCAGCTCCATAAAAACCCCGAGAGCGACTCTCCTTCATTCATTCGCTTCCGTCCGGAGGATAACGACTCATACAAGGCGTCCATCGCTCGGCGATCTTCCAAAACAGGACTATTTGGGAATATCGCCCAGCAAAAAAAGAGAAATGAATTCTGTGTGCGTTGCCGCTCCTCTTTCCAATACAATGAACACTGACATCCAGCAGTCTAGCAGGTGAGCATTCTATTCTATTCTATTCTATTCTATTCTATTCTTTATTTAGAGATTACCTGTTAGATGCACATCTAAAATATTCCTGTCATTCGATCCACAGCCCAGCTTCCCTGTGGAGACCGTGGCTCATGACAAGAAAGGATGCACAAACTGAATGCCGGAGAACCAAGTTGGCTTGTGTAAGTTTTTTTCCACCACTGCAATTCTAATATTTCTATAGAATTCCCATCTGTTGGCTATAGGAATGTTATTAAGCTCAGATAACACATGATACCGTTATGAACTCCTGTAGTGATATTTATTAGGCTGGGGGTTAATTCAACCTAACAGTACAGAAAATGTCAATTTGTTGTATGGCATACAGTTTTTTTTTTAGAGCAGCAGGTAGCTTTAGGGTGACAGACAGGCATGTGGTGAGCATTAGGCAGCAGATTGTATGACTGTGGAGGTGTTTCATTGACACCAAGCCATTCAGTGATGCAAAGGCAAACTGAGCAGCTCTAGCGCTGAGACACTTAGCCATATGGCACCACTGTCTGAGTGTGAACACTGAGTCTATGCCCAGAGACAAGGTGTAGGGGAAAACAGCTCCCAGAGAGCAAGCGATCGCTTGCCAAGATTTAAGCAGACACCTCTAGGTTTGGGAAAGGGAGTTGGAGCCAGTTTCCCACAAACACTTTAGCCTGACACCCTCCATGTCACAGCTTTTGCATCCTGCCCAGGGTGTTTTACACCCACGAAGCTGGCAGTGAGATCACCTCATAAACACTGGACAGGAAGCATTGTTTGAGTTGTGTTTCGTGCATGTGGTCTTACACGTCTTTTCTCACTCTTTCCAGCCTTACTCCAGGCCAGAAGTGCCCAGTAACACTACAACAGATGGCAAAATGCAGTCTTTCCAGCACCCTGTCAGGTCAGTGAGCATTTAATTTTGCTTGAGCAATGGTTTTGTTTTATAACATGCTTTTATTTTGGCTCTAAAACCCTAATCCGTTCTAAATAAGGCTTATTTTACCATGCTAAAAAATGCATTTACGTGCTCTGTTTGCGTAGTTTGTATTTACCCATTTATTTCTTCATACTTTAGGCTGTATTGGCCCAGATCGAAATCCTACGACTACCTCTTCAGCGATGGTGAGGCCCTGCTCAGAAATTTCCCGGTTCAGGCCACCATAAACTTCTACGATGAGTCAGACAGCGAGGAAGAGGAGGACAGCTGCGATGACGATGACGACAGCGACGCTGAGGAGTGTCTTAAACTTAACAGTCACTTCACCAGTTACAACTGAATGTTCATCCGCTCATCCGTCTTTGCAACAGTGACTTTACGCTGAGGAAAAGATCATAAATTTAACATCAACACTGGATAATGCCACATCGCGCTCTATTAGAGAAGTCGTGCCATCTATAATTCAGTGCATGGACATGGTGTTTCTTATGAGCATCCAGAGCACAACCAGAGTGATTTTACTGATTGTTTTATGCAGGAAACATCAAATACATGAATGCAGATTCAGATATGTCTTGCATAAAAGTAATTCCTGTTAAAAACAGTGAAAATGCAATCCCACATTGGGAAATGTTGTTTCAGAGCGATCTCAGGGTTCTTACCTTCTTTTGTATATAAAATCTATTTGTATTCTATTACCCATCCCTAATTTAATAATATGATTTATGTACATTTTATGTATATATATATATGTATTTATGGCATATTTTTTTACTTTTGTACTTTTGATTTAAAATAAAATCTATATTTAAATGAGTGCAAACCTTGTCTGTTTGGGATTTGTGCTTCTGATAAGTCTCTTTTTTGAACTCACTTGAGTCCTTTGATGTTCTCTGAGCCTATCTGTTGACTAGAAGGGGCTCTGCTGTTTGTCCAGGTTTCAAACAAAAGAGCTTTGATAAAGGACACTGTCTACTATGACAATGTCCCCCTAAGAATGTTGGTTTTTCAAGATTGAACTCTTTCTGTTAAAGACACAGGTCAGCAGAGACCTGACTTTATAGCTTTGCTACTTCTATAAATATATATAGGAGAAAAGGCAGTTTCTTATTGGAGGATATTAAAGTGGTTATATCTACCAATGGGCCAGAAAAAGATCAGAACAGTTAGAACATGTTGGCCATGGAAAGCCTCTAACACTTCTAAGATATATATTTGTTCAGTACATAAAATCCATAAAAGTGTTATAGTATACTGTAAAGGTATGAAACCCTTGAGAAAAAGAATGACATTTTAGCATATTTAAAAAATGAGCAATTATTACAGAAATAATAGTACATCTTTAAATGCAATTTCATAATGTACTCCCAAATGTACTAAGCATACTTTCACGTAATTTAATTGAAATTTGTATGTAGGCTATTTAAATATATTTGTAATACACATTTAATTAAGTTGCATTTTAGTACATTTAAAATGTATTAACTTTGAGTTAACTTTTATTAACTGTAAGTACTTTATAAGTGCTTTAGTTTTTTTAGTTAACAAAAATAAAAAAAACATAAAAATGAAGCATGACAAAAGATTATTAAAACAGTAATTAAATAATTTTCACTTTCTAAAAGTGTACTTAAGTGTGTTAAGAAATATAGGGTTATACTTCAAGGTGTCCTTGTTACAGTG
The DNA here is from genome assembly GCA_021397915.2 of Tor tambroides. Classification (NCBI taxonomy): domain Eukaryota; kingdom Metazoa; phylum Chordata; class Actinopteri; order Cypriniformes; family Cyprinidae; genus Tor; species Tor tambroides. The sequence continues at coordinate 43,130 of JAFVLL020014970.1, read as the reverse complement.
TAATTATATATTTAAGTACTGAGTAATATTAATTAACTACATGTACTTACTATAGGGTTAGGGTTAGGATTAGGGTTTGGCTTAGGGTTACTTGCATGTAATTATGCATAATTTATTGTTATTATAATAGTAAGTACATGTAATGTGCGTAACAAGAACACCTTAAAATAAACCGTTACCAAATATACTACTGAAAGTGTCCTCTCTTTAAGTACACTTGTGACCTTTTATTTAATTAATTTAAAATTATCTCTTTTTTTCTTAATAATATACTTTTACAATTTCATGTACACAAGTGTGCATTTAATACATTTATGTGCACTTATTTTTCACAAGGGAAAGAGTGACTTTAAAACTGAGAAACATTACAGCATAACAGGAGTTTCAACAGGGGGTCTGTGACCCCTAGAGGGACTATGGTGGTACTGCAGGGTGTCATGGGTTATTGCTCGACCTCAAACTAATTTTGTGGGGGGAAAAAAGAAAATAGGCTTACGTAAATAAATAAATAAATAAGTTCACTTTAGCTGAGTAAGCTAAGTTCATCTAAATGTAATGTATATGACTCATCAATGATTATTTTAATGGCTTGTGAGCATCATAAAGTATGTAAACTCATTAATATGATACTTTAATATTGTATGTTAGTAGGCTATGGTTACAATGCAATGCTTAATTTCTATAATATGCAGCAGGGAATACCTGCTTCATATCTCTGTTCTCCATGGTCCCTGGACTGAAAGCCTACCTCTTAGCCTACTCCTCCATTACAGTAGTGCATTAATAAAAATAAATAAACAAATAAAATAACAACGCCAGAGAATGCCAAAGAACTTAGCTTCAGTACGCAATTTGCTCTGTCTAATTTATCCAACATGTTTTATTTACTAGAAATTTATGTTAACGTAGGCCAGTATAGACATTTAGGATGGTACAGCAGCTTAATTTGGTTGTAACATTTAAATGTGAGTTTAAAGGTCGTTTTGCAACCTTGTGGCTTTTTTTTTTATGCTTTATTGATTCAATGCCACAAAAACAAGAGGTATTACATATTCACATATTCAAATTAACATTAGCTGCCAGAGAGAGAGAAAAAATAAAGGAGAAAAAAAAATAAAGGAAGAAAATTACATAAATTTCAATGCTTTCAGAGCATTACATGTTTTCAGTGCTTTTTTGTTTTTTGTTTGTTCCAAGAGATTTACATATAATTTAAAGTCATTTATAAAATGTGCAAAATTTGGTTTACATTGAGCCCACTTCTTCTTATGTATATGGAATTTTCCTAACAAAATAAACAAATGTATAATATGTTGTTTTTTTACAATTCAAATGTTCGTTTTCTGTATAAAAAAGCACATCAAATATACAAATTTCTATCATACCTTGTGGTTTATTGATATTACAAAAATCACACAGCTCCATCACAAGCGGCAAGACAGAGTTAAAAAGGAGCGGTTCAGCATTGTGGGTAATGATGTCTTTTAACTCAAGGCGTGGCATCGAGAGAGACCCCTGACTCTAAGCTGACTCTATCATCCTCTTTCTCAAATTAAAATGTCACTTGATGGCACTCCGCGTCCATAACGATAGGAATAAAACATTAATGGCTGGGCATAAACATGCAAGGGTTTCTATAAACTGTGTCGGAGAAGTGTATACGTGTGCACAGACAGACTACACTACCCAGTTTATTTTTCCCCATTCCCCAAGAAGCATGACTTTGCGTGTACGAAATCAACAGTAAAATTTCATTGGACAATCAGGGGGAATCCGTGACTCCTATTGGTCCATCCGCATGTCAATCAAACGGCATCCGTGACTCATGTGGGTGCTCCCTATCTGGAAACAGGGATGGAATGGACTAGCAATTGCAACAGCCTGGAAGGTAGGCTTTATTATTATTTTGCATCTCCCTCTGAGTCACAAATGTACACTTTATTTTGTATTGTTCGAAGGCAACTAAAAATTTCGCTATGTTTATAAATATACATCTTTAATCACACTGAGAGCCCCTCTGAGGAGTCTGTCAGCTGCTATAGTCAAACTGAATATGTGTCTCTTATTAATATTTTATTCGCTTTTAAGACAGCTATTTGCTTTTAAGAATGGCCGTAGGAAATGTAACTACATCAAATTGTTTTGTCAATATTTTCTAAAAACACTTGCACTTAGAAGAAAATCTATTTTGCGTCTAGCATTTCAAGTATGCTTTGTATGTCTTATTTTTCTTACTCGTGTTATCTCTGTTATTTTTTATTCGATGCGGTTTCTAGACATTATTAAACGTGAAATTGCGTTGGGATGGTATTTTTCGTGTGCGATAAAGCGATAGTAACTTGCGAATTAAATTAATTCGTTAAGGAGTGATCTCGAGCTCGAGTGATATAAATTTAGCTCGCGCATCTTTCTATCTACCCTCTCCGTTACTATGGGAACCTCCTCCCCCGCCCCTCCCCCATCAGCATATTTTACACGGGCAAGAGATTATATAGACTTATATAGTAAAGATATCAGCTTCATGATAGCAGTCTTTTTTATATATTGTATTTTAGAGTATTTAAGGAATGCCAATGGCCTGGAGTTCATATTTGATTCTCACAGTTAATTTGTTGTTTTGTCTGTCATTTGATAAAAACAAATGGCCATAATTGTGATGAATAACAACAAGTGTGCACATAAGAAAACTTTTTCCAACCCTTTAAATGCCTCTTTTCTTCTCCACAGGTCAAAATACTTCAGATTGAGTTCTCTTGTGGTAGTATGGCAGCAGGTAAGGACCAGTTTTCAACAACTTCATCTTAAAATGTTGAAGCTGGAACAGGGTCCATTCATATTTATGTCTGATCTAAAAATAGTGCAGCAGTTCTTGACACGCCTTGTTAAATGACATAAAACCTTGATGTAATAGATGATATGTCAAAGCTCTTTGGGTTCCTTGGGCCCTTCTTGAGATGTGCTTCACTCACTTCAGCATTGATATTGGTGCCTGTTAATTTAGGAAACAGATTTTATAGTCTGCATGGAATTACCCTATCTTATTTTCTAAACGTACGTTATAGGTCTTGTAAACATTTTTCTGTGAATATGCTTCATTTTTTTTATTGTTTTGACTTCAATGAGATGCAGAGTGATAAATGGATGGAAAATGATTATCAGAATAATAATAAAAAAGATTTTTCTATCAGCAATTGCAAATTTTATGGGAATAACTAAAAACATTTTGAGTAAATGACAGGCCTAATCCATTGGCAAATGCATGAACTGGCAAACATAAGTATATTACTCACAGGAACAAACAGAGAAACACCTTTGCCCCCAATAAAACATACAGATGTCTTCCGATCTCTCAGCGTTCCTAGATGGCAAGGATGCAAACTCTCTCCTCAAACGTTTTCCACGGGCTAATGGCTTCCTGGAGGAGTTCCGGCCGGGCAACATTGAGAGGGAGTGTTCCGAGGAGAGCTGCAGCTTTGAGGAGGCCAATGAAGTGTTTGAAAATAAGGAGCGAACGGTAAATCCTGTCTTCATCAGCAAAAGATGTAAACAAATTCCATTTCCTGTGTTTGTTTGCTTTTTGTTTGCGGATGCAATTTAATATTAAAGGGGTCATGACATGGATTTTTTTATTATTTTAATATGTTCCTTGAAATTTACTTACAATGTTAATGAAGTTTTTTGCACAAAAAAACAAATAAATATGTGGAAAAATAATTATTTTCAACCCTCATTCTGAAACTCTCTCTGAAGCAACCTGTTTTTAAGGGGCGTGTCCTTTAAGGCATCTCGGTTATCAGCCACTGTTATGATTGGCTAATGTCATCGCATAGGAAACAGTATCACTGCCCCCTGATAACATGATCAAAATAAAACAGTAATTTTCAGACAAAGCATTATGAAATCATTTACTTATGGATTGTGATGCAGCTGCAGTCAGATATAGTACCGCTTCATCTTTCAACAAATGTTTGTTTGTGAACTCTTCATGACACTGTGCCTCGTTTACAAAACAAAATGTTCCGCCCAATCCCCTGACATGATCTGGGATGCCAATAAAAATAAACTATCCACTTGTTTCTTACGCTGGGATCCTTCTGATATCTGTACAAAGACGCGAACGAGCTGTTTAACCCAAACGTGAGTGTTAAGTGTCAAGCCGTTGAACTGACTGAACGCTAGTGGGCATGGCCTATGGTAAGAAGATGACTATTCGTTAATGCCTTGCTCTGGAGGCAGTGTTTATGCATACGACTGCGCCCAGATGACATCACTTTGCCCCTCGGATCCAAAATGAGCCGTTTTTGGAGCTTGATGAAATAAATGCTTTGTTCATTATGGGGAGGACATTTTAAGCTATGGAACTTGGAAGATGTTTTAATGACACAAAGACCTCTTATATTCTAAAAGATCAAGGCAAATTTGATTTCTAATGTCATGACCCCTTTAATGCAAGTCTACTGCTTTACACATACAGATTGTTCCTTTTAGAGAGGTTGTCAAAATACCAGCAAATCAGTTTCAGCAATTTGCTGACACAGTGCCGTATTAGAGTGAACAATATGTGTGAACAAGCACTTGCCAGGTTTGGATGCATTTACGTAAGAAATCTGCTGTCGCAGAATTTGAGCCAGTCACAAAGTTCTTGTGAACCAAAGCAATTACTCCACAGTCCACACGCTTTACCTACAGGCAAACATGACATACAGATCTATAATTCATAGGAGGGTGTTTCTATTAAGTGTTACTTTTGGCACTTTTGGCCCTGTAGACTTTAAGAAAATGAACTCTATTAAAACTTATTTTTGTAATTTTTTTGGACATGTTTATTTCAGTTCCATTTCCATCACATTGTCAATTACATGTTGTGTTTAATGGCATTCTGTGGTGGAAAAAAAGCAATGTGTATCACATTTTACACTTTTTTGGAATAAAATAGCCTTATGACTAGCTTAGCTAGCATTTATGTATCCTAAATATACACAATTTAATAATATTTTCACTTTATGTTCATAATTTTACTTAATTACAGCTTTAGTGATATCTTTGTTTTTTTCACACACCACATTTTTATTGACACTGTTGTCTCCTTGGTAAACAAGTATACTAACTGATTTAAAATTATTAAGGCTAAAATAGAGTGCAGTTGGGTTTCAGAAATAAAAATCCTCTAAATCTAAAATCCATTTCCTCGATAGGGAAACTGGTTTTTACAAACACCTTAAAAACCTTTAAAGAGAGACAGAGTATGATTTTCAAGGTTGTTAATTGATGGTATATGCTTTTGGTGAAGCCATCTAGCATTATTTTAACATTATTTTAAAAAGATAATACAGCAGAATGTAAAAAAAATCAAAATAAAACATTGGTGGAAAAGATGGTGATCTGGTGGTGGTGTGTGAATGCTAGCAAGAAGTATAAAACACAGAAGGCCACTGCAATTTAACAGTTTCATGTGTGCAAGTGGCTTATATCATTTATCACTTCATTCATAGATGGAGTTCTGGAAAAACCGCAGCATCTACACAGTGAACAGCAATGCTGATTCCCGCTCGGAGCGCCCGGACACTGTGTACATGGTGGTGCCTCTACTGGGCGTGGCTCTTCTCATCATCATTGCGCTCTTCCTCATCTGGCGCTGTCAACTGCAGAAGGCCACGCGCCGGCGTCCTGCCTACACCCAGAACCGCTATCTGGCTAACCGGAACGCCCGCAGCCTCCCACGCATCCTGGTGCACCGCGACCCTCCCTCGCATTCAGAGAACTCTCACGCCAATGACAGGCCCAGCGTGGTGGTAAGCAGTGGCGAGAGGGGCGGGGCTTCGGTCACGCCGCAAGACGCCCATCATCACACCAGCCACTCTCAGAACAATCGCTCCCTGTATGTACAAGATTCGTCTTTGTCCGTGGCTTCCCACCTGTCCGGGGCAACCCCACCGCCATCCTACGAGGAGGTTACCGGCCACTTAGAGAGCAGCAGCGATGAGACGACAGCCCCCTACAGTGATCCTCCACCCAAATATGAGGAGATAGTGCTAGAAAAGTGAGAGGACACATATAGCGGTAACCAAACATTAGGGATGCAATGGTTCCCAAGCACTTATCCTTATGTGGCTCTCACTCCGAACAGAGTGTGCAGGCTATGTATGTGACGGTCTCCTTGTGTCGTTGATCGGTTCGTGGACTGCACTGGTAAACGTGGTTGTTTTACAAGTCGCTGCCTTCACGCTCATGCAGCCTTCTCACCATTTCCGTGTACCTTTTCACTCCTCCTTCGACCTCTCACACCACAACCCATGGCGGCAGTGGCTGCCCTTCAGAAAGAAAATGTACAGAAGTAAGTGAAGAAGAGATATATCCCTCACCAAGAGTTGTGCGCTGCACGGTAATCGCATCAGGCATCGAGCTTCAGAGCCTGCTAGGAATCAAAAGGAGCGTTCATGCGGGAAAACAAGATGATGTGCCAAATCTAATTGGTGTATCATAGAAATGTTCAGACACACTGAATATTTATAGTGTGTGTGTGCTGTCCTTTCTTGTGTTCATAAAGTCACGATTTCATCACGTATACTAATTCCTGTGAAATCTTATACCAGCAGTATCTCTGATCCATGCCAACGTCCTTAGAATTAGTAATACACTCTTACATGTAAATTGTAACAGTGATGGGGACAAAACAAATGCAAAACACAACATCTAAATCACACATCTGTAAAACTGAAGACCGCCGTGTGGAAAACGCACTCACAGGTATGCACACAATTCGATTGTTTACAGACACATACACAGAAATTTACATAGAATGTAATGCGTTTGTTTCGTGTGGAGCTAGGCCTTAGAAACATGTAAGAATAGTCAATCAAATCGTCTGCTCATGTTGCTTGTGGTTTTAGAGAGGTTATTGAGAGATTTTACCTCAAACGCTGTGCTCACACAATCACTCTCTCCCAAGACACAAATGCACAAAAACTCACACATAAAACTAAAAACTGTGTTTGGGGCCCAATCATTGGATAATACAACATTCCAGGCCCTCGATTTTCTTGTTTTGTTGTTCTCCCCGTTGTTCTCAGACTGTTTACAATGTGTTTTACTACCCTTTTTTAACAACAGCGTAAAAACTGTGTGAATTTGTACAAAGCTTTCTGTGGCTTTTGACTTCACCAGGTGCTATACTGTACTATAATGCTGCTTGTTCTCACCTTGTTTCCCTCCTCATCACTATCTCCCTGTGTATACGGCTTGTGCTCTAACTAGTCAACCAAACTGCCCATCTATTACATGCGGCTGAATCATGTTTTCCAGCTCAGGTTTAAGCCAATGAACTGCTGCCATTGTAGTAAATGTGTAAATAATCTCTCACACTGCCAACTTTTGAGTGACTGGGATATTCGACTTGAGGCGTGGTCACATTTACCAAGGATCAATGAATTTTTGCGTGCAAAATGCAGTTATTTGCGCTGAGGGCGTAAGATTGCCTTAAGCAGATTTCACGTCGTTCACTCAAATTAGCCGTTTTGACCACAACATTTTGCGAATGTGACCAGACTTTAGCGTTGTGATGGGAATATCGCTGTATCAATCCAATATAAATGTAAAAGTGACATTGCAAGGCGTCAGTGGGTTGTTGGGCAAAGCACTAAAACTAACGAAGCCTTAATATAATTGTGCTGAAATCACTGTATTATAAAATGCTAATGCAAAAAAAGCTAGAACTTTAACATGACCAAACGCTTTCATCCAAACAGTAGATCGAACGGATTGAATATATATACAAGCACAGTATTTGAAAGATGCACTGGGGAAGTGGGGTTTGACCTTGCTTCTGCTCATTGGAAATGGAGTAAAATTGCAAACTGCTTACTTGGCTTGGGGCTCGACTCAGGTCTCTTGGGCCTCTTACTCCAGACACAACAATCAATCCTACAATGCCCTGACATACTGTCTTTTGCGCTGATGGAGCACCCAGCTCAGTAGACGGCCTTGATAACGGGTGGCAGGGACTGCAGATCAGTTTCAGGCTTGGTTGCTGTTGAAAGACTGATAAGAGAATAGCATAGACAACTCACTATAGCAGATGATGAGCGTTAAGAGTTGTAAGTTATGGCTGAACGTCACAATGCCGCATAAAGCAACAGGTTTCTATTGTAACAACACCATGTCAGAGGTAGCAAGAGCTGAAGATAATTTCAAGTGTGGTTTATCTTTGTGTTTATTTTTGACCAAGAGAGAACTGTATGCGTGAAGAAATGTGTCAGAGAATAGTGTGTTGTATATGTGTTCATATCTATGCCTGTTGCCAGCACTCATGTTCCTGTCTAGCGTTTGTGCTAGTAAGAATGTGCCACAGAAGCCACAGGCTTTGGTTTATATGCTAAATATATGTGTTATATCCTAAACCAAAACATAATACATCATTGTTGTTCTTCAAGCCAAATTGCATGATTTTTTTTTTATCATTCATGAAATGTTTTTTTTTTTTTTCATTTATATATATTTTTCCATCTTTGCTCTAATTATCTTACATCTGTTTGTGCTGGCTACAACAATTTTGCATTTAAATGTAAACACATTTTATGAATATAAGCACTGGTATTGAAATTCATAATTATGACAGAATTATACATTTGCGTATGTTTCATATCAAATTTCCTTCATTTCATGACAATTTCTATACCAAATGGATATAATATACTCAAATATCCATTTAGTGTGAATATACATTGCATATAATCAGTTGCGTAAATAGTAAACTGATGCATGAATCCAGTTTTATTTTTTATTATTTTTATTTTGCTTTACAAATATTTCTTCATATTTAAGCTTGAATATAATTAGGAAAAAATTATGACAGCTCTGTGAGCTCAGTTTTATTGATGTTGAGCGCTTTGTGTTTTGCCACACAGACTTGTTAAAAGCATTAACTATCAATGAAGTATCTCACCCAAAGAAAATTATTGTTAATTGCTCTTTAGTACTTTTAATTAGGCTTTAATTGTGTTTAATAGACCATTGACTTTAAAAACAGCCAGAAGTCTTTAGAGTCTTCCATAACAAATCTATATAGCTTTTCTTTAAAGATTTGTCTCACATGGATCTTAACAGAGCTTCCAATGAGATTGATATGTTTTGAAAAATGATGTTGTTCCTGTTCTGTCACAAACATCATATATGAATCATTTCATTAAATTTAAATTTACAGTATATATCATATCTGCTTAATGGAAGAGTCGTGGTTGGAGAACTTATTTTAGTATCACTGAGGTACTATTATAGTTTGTGTTAATAATTTAAATTAGTTTTCAATTTTTATTTTCCATTTTAATAATTTTGCGTTTTTGTCATTTAGCCTATTATTTTTTTAATATGTCTGCATAGTGTTATAGTACATTCTATATAGGTTTTAGTTTTGTTTATTTCAGTTTTTAGTTTATTTTAGTGCATTAACAAGCTGAAAGAATTTTTTAATGTTTAATAACCCTGTTAGAAAAACACTACATGTTTACATTTTGCTCAGAAATGTGGATTTATGGACACAGTTTATATCCAAAACATCTGTATTTGTTAAATAAAGGGAACTAAAACAACATTTCACATGTATGTTACTTCTGAGAAATGTTTTCCTTTCCCTGAGATCACACTGTTAATTGAATGTTCCAAGTGCCAATTTCCTTTTTGTAAAAGCACCGATGTTCTTGGATAATAGCCTATTAATTAAAGAAGGAAAACCCTCTATATAGCCTATGTCTGAATTTTTTTTTTTTTTTTTTTTTTTGGACAAAGAACATGAATTTACTAGCTGTCACAGGAACAGGATATATTAAGTAAATTGCCATATTTCGAAGGAAAATTTTATGCTTAGCATTTTAAAAAGTCGCAATTGCTCTAAAATTCAATTTAAAATAGCTTTACTATTTTTTTTTATATCTTCAGCGGTAACTGAGAGAAAACGTATGCCACGCCCGCTTTTGCGCGCAGTCATATGACGTCACGTACGTCAGTCGACGTGAACTGCTTGAAGGTGGGTTGAACGGCTTGTTGGAAGCTTAAAGAAGTGTTTTTAAAAAGCCAAAACACTTAAACGCTCTGTTTATTGTTTGCTATTGTATCGCTAGGAGCTATTCTAAGGTCTGAGTGGAAAAAACGAAACCAAACCGCTTAGTCCAAGCCGTGGACATTACCATTTAACGTTACGAGTTGGCAAATTTAGCCCCGCCAGCTGTAATCAACAGGTGTCCGTTCAACAGTGTGTTTCTGTATAGAAATGTTAAACTGTTTAGTCGAGAATTTACGTCTGTCTAGGAGACTGTAGGTCATAAGGGAACAGACTTTATGGCTGACCTCTATCTGAACACACACGGGTCACTGACCGCTCACTTTGAATAGATTACAACCAGCAAGCAGCAGCTATCTTGAGTATTTGCTACATCATGGTTCTTTAAAAAATTACTTACCATCACTTTATTTTGTAATCTATTTCAGTCCGTGTGTTTGTTTTGCTCACGTAACGCAGCTTAACATTTGATGTTGTGCCATGCGGTCAGTTCTAATTCCCTTTATTGGCATTAGGCTAGTTATGGCTTCTCCAGGGTATTTTGGTGATGGTCCTCCGATGCGCGAGCGTGACCCCTACTTCACTGAGGTCATCAGCCAGAGGATGCGTGTGCCCGAGAGGCTGAGGGTCGGTCCATCGACTCACGCGCACGGGCCTGCAGACCAAAGACATGAAGAGCTACCTGCTGCCTACAGCATGCACATCCCAGACAGACTGGCCTTAACAGGTAGATTGCATATTGGTCATAGTTCTACTTTCAGTAATGAGTTACAGGTCAGATATGTGACCCTGGACAACAAAACCAGTCATAAATAGCACAGGTATATTTGTAGCAATAGCCAACAATACATTGTATGGGTCAAAATTATCCATTTTTCTTTTATGCCAAAAGTCATTAGGATAAAGATGAAGATATTTTGTAAATATTTTCTACCATAAATATCAAAACTTTAGTTTTGATTAGTAATATGCAATGCTAAGGACTTCATTTGGACAACTTTAAAGGTGATTTTCTCAATATTTTTTTATTTTTTTGGACCCTCAGATTCCAGATTTTCAAATAGTTGTATCTCAGCCAAATATTGTCCTATTCTAACAAACCATACATCAATGGAAAGCTTTCAGATGTATAAATCTCAGTTTCATAAAATTGACCCTTATGACTGGTTTTGTGGTCCAGGGTCACATATATGAATGTGTAGTTGATTTATTTGATCAAAAATACAGTAAAAGTGATGTGAAATTAAAGACATTTATGACATTAAAAAGATTTCTATATGAAATAAATGTTGTTCATTGAACTGTCTATTCATCAATGAATCCTGAAAAAAGTATCAGTTTCCACAAAAATAATTAAAAGCAGAAACTCTCTTCAACATGGATGATAATAATAAGAACCATTATAAATAATTGTACACCAATTATAATTGAGCCAACAAATCAGCATATTAGATTGATTTCTGAAAGATCATTGAAGACTGGAGTAATGGCTGTTGAAAATTCAGCTTTGCTATCACAGGAATAACTTCTGTTTAAATAAATATATTTTACATTTGAAAATATATTAATAATAAAATATATAATTATAAATATACAGTATCTCACAGAAGTGAGTACACCCCTCACATTTTTGTAAATATTTTATCTTTTCATGTGACAACACTAAAGAAATGACACTTTGCTACAATGTAAAGTAGTGAGTGTACAGCTTGTATAACAGTGTAAATTTGCTGTCCCCTCAAAATAACTCAACACACAGCCATTAATGTCTAAACCGCTGGCCACAAAAGTGAGTACACCCCTAAGTGAAAATGTCCAAATTGGGCCCAAAGTGTCAATATTTTGTGTGGCCACCATTATTTTCCAGCACTGCCTTAACCCTCTTGGACATGGAGTTCACAGAGCTTCACAGGTTGCCACTGGAGTCCTCTTCCACTCCTCCATGATGACATCACGGAGCTGGTGGATGTTAGAGACCTTGCGCTCCTCCACCTTCCATTTGAGGATGCCCCACAGATGCTCAATAGGGTTTAGGTCTGGAGACATGCTTGGCCAGTCCATCACCTTTACCCTCAGCTTCTTTAGCAAGGCAGTGGTCGTCTTGGAGGTGTGTTTGGGGTCATTATCATGTTGGAATACTGCCCTGCGGCCCAGTCTCTGCTTCAGTATATCACCGTACATGTTGCCATTCATGGTTCCCTCAATGAACGGTAGCTCCCCAGTGCTGGCAGCACTCATGCAGCCCCAGACCATGACATTCCCACCACCATGCTTGACTGTAGGCAAGACACACTTGTCTTTGTACTCCTCACCTGGTTGCTGCCACACATGCTTTACACCATCTGAACCAAATAAATTTATCTTGGTCTCATCAGACCACAGGACATGGTTCCAGTAATCCATGTCCTTAGTCTGCTTGTCTTCAGCAAACTGTTTGCGGGCTTTCTTGTGCATCATCTTTAGAAGAGGCTTCCTTCTGGGACGACAGCCATGCAGACCAATTTGATGCAGTGTGCGGTGTATGGTCTGAGCACTGACAGGCTGACCCCCCACCCCTTCAACCTCTGCAGCAATGCTGGCAGCACTCATACGTCTATTTCCCAAACACGACCTCTGGATATGACGCTGAGCACGTGCACTCAACTACTTTGGTCGACCATGGTGAGGCCTGTTCTGAGTGGAACCTGTCCTGTTAAACCGCTGTATTGTCTTGGCCACCATGCTGCAGCTCAGTTTCAGGGTCTTGGCAATCTTCTTATAGCCTACGCCATCTTTATGTAGAGCAACAATTCTTTTTTTCAGATCCTCAGAGAGTTTTTTTGCCATGAGGTGCCATGTTGAACTTCCAGTGACCAGTATGAGAGAGTGAGCGCAATAACACCAAATTTAACACACCTGCTCCCCATTCACACCTGAGACCTTGTAACACTAACGAGTCACATGACACCGGGGAGAGAAAATGGCTAATTGGGCCCAATTTGGACATTTTCACTTAGGGGTGTACTCACTTTTGTGGCCAGCGGTTTAGACATTAATGGCTGTGTGTTGAGTTATTTTGAGGGGACAGCAAATTTACACTGTTATACAAGCTGTACACTCACTACTTTACATTGCATCAAAGTGTCATTTCTTCAGTGTTGTCACATGAAAAGTTATAATAAAATATTTACAAAAATGTGAGGGGTGTACTCCTGTGAGATACTGTATAATTATTTAAAATATATTAAAATAATTAAATTGACAACTCTTAAATTGTACTAATATTTCACAACTTTACTGCTTTCATTGTGTTTTTGGTCAAATAAATGCAAGATTCGTGAGCATAAGTTACTTCTTTCAAAAACATAATAATAATTACAATTAGTGTATGTTTTTCCAAAATGTGTCCTCTTAAATCTTTCACGTTTTTCAACAGATACTCCTGATCTAAGTCCACGACCTCTCTTCACTAAACACACTTCATCAATGTGGGACCTGCAGCATGGGTCCTGGGACAGGGAGGCGTTCATGAGAGAGCCTGTCCAGGTAGTCTCACATAGCCAAACCTTTGACTAAGTGGCAAAAGCGACATAAATTGGGGCGTGAAGTGTCCAGTCACAATTTGTTTTGTTTTTATGTGATGTGTAGAGAAAAGTTTATATTACATTAATAATAGAAAGGTGTAAAAAAGGTTGTTGGATGACTTGAGCCATTTAAAAAATATATATAAATGTCAGTGAGGGTCATAAATGGATTCATTCCAGTTCATGATATTGCTTGTAATGTGTCACAGAGTCCACTGCGAAGGTCTTACAGTGACCAGGGCTTTGGTCGAACCCCACCTGGAACCCCCACACACTCCAGACAAACACTCCATTCCCAGTCGCCGTAAGTCCAGTTCACTGTTTACATGAGTGCTGAAGCACTTTGTGGGAATCATATTATTATAGTTATAATGCTCTGTCACATATAAATATACGAAGAAGCTGACAAATATTATTGACCAGAATAGTACACAATATATATTTACTGTACTTTACGTATATTTATTTATTTATTTATTTACTGTAATGGCAAAGCTGAGTTCTTACTAGCAGTTATTACTGCCACACGAACCTTTAGAAATCATTCTGATATGACTTTGAGCTCAATTATTATTTTTTTATTTGTTTTCAGTTATTAATAATGGTTCAGTATCATCAGTGTTGACAATTTTTTGCTGCTTAATTTTTAAAATCATTTTTTGCAGGATTCTTTTGTATTTTGTAACAAATGTCTCTGCTGTCAAATATAAATGTCTTTATATTTTATTTGAAAATATAAAGAAGAGAATTTTGCACAGTACATTTTTCAATATGTATATTGGTGTATATCTTTAAAACATATTTTGTATTACATGAATATAGTGTACATAATATAGTCATTTACAAATTGGTGGTTGACACTATCCTACATAGTCTTTTATTCTCAACATCAAGATTCTTAGTTAAATTGTATAAGCAAAAGTGTATATTTTAAGTCCTGTAACAGATCAACAGGTTCAAAGTTTTTAATCACAATTTTAGCTTTTTCTAGTTCATTTTTAAATGGTCCAGGTGTGACAGATACAAAAAGTACAACTATTAGTCTCCAAGTTAATGAGCTTATAAAAGTGGCATGATTGTAAAAGAACTAGCAAATGTAGTTTTAAATTTAGATTTAAACAACTTTCAAAATGTATTTCATTGTCAGCTACCCTAATACAAAATTTTCCAGATATTTTCCCAGAGAATTACATTATGTATCCATTTCATAGCCTTTATATACATGTCCCACTACCACCAATCAGCCTCTAGAGGGCAGGAGAGATTGATTGTTACATTTGGTCAGTTCACTTCACCCTCCTTCTGTGCTAAATGAGAAGCTTATTTACCAGACTCTTTTATCTGATGAGACATTTATTATTTAAACAAACCCGTTCAAATGAAGCGTGTCAGGTTTGTGTGATACAGCTAGTGTCAGTGTTAGTATCAGTCTTTAAATAACAGCGGTGCTCCTCTATGTCCGTACTCTCCCACCCTGTCTGCAATAGCCGCAGTATTGGACGTCCACCTGTCATGCATACAGACCCGTCCCCACCAAAGCCCCCGGGACTCCCCTCCATCCCACCCAACCTGCTGTCCCCACAGAGCATGCTGCAGGCCGCCAAGGAGCTGGGCCAGCAGGCGTCTCAGAAACTCCTCCAGACCGTCACCCAAAAATACTCCTCCAGGTGACACGGATCCTCATCCTTCACACCCTGCTTGTCCCCTTCCTGCTGTTGTGGGCTCTAACTAACCTGGGATATTCAGCTGTTTGCTCTGACCTTTGAATCCCTGTTGTTTAGTTTGCTTGTTTCTGATGGAGCTGCCTCAGACTAGGCTTCCTGTCAGGATCTTAGAGTTGGTGCACCTTTCATACCTGCAAATTCACATCAGAGCTTTGGGCTTTGATTGAATTCACTGCTATTGCTTTACCTGAGCAACTAACAAGCACCTTAAGCATTCTAAAACTGAGCTTTGAGCTTTTAGTTCCCCCTTTCTTCTCATTTTGAATGGAATTGTTCACAAAATCATGTTCATTGTGGACTGCTGTGGTTCCTGGTGTCTCTCTTGTGTTTTAAGGTTTGGTTACCCAGAAAACCATCCCTCTCAGGCTGTGGAGGTTCAACCTGATCAAAGCAGGACAAGGTGATAGTGGCTCATGCAATTTCCATGTATACAATAATGGAATGCTGCTGGATGGCGATCTAAGAGCAAGCAAACACTTCCTGTTTAGTTGTTAATGTAGAGTTTTTATTATAACCGGTTGTGTTGGAAGCCCGTTGAATGAAGTAAATCAGTCAGTGATGTAAGGCAGGGCGTTATGTATGTTTCAGTGGAAAGATGTTGAGGTATTTGTTAACATCTATTTTTGTCCCACAGTGCCTCGCAGGAGTTCTGGCTCAGTCCTGAAGAGGACACAGGTACTGCTGTCGAGTTCATGGTGCTCCGCAGACAGGTGAGCGCTGGAGCTTCACACAGACCACAAGTTCAGATTTCACTGAGAAACAATGCCCTCATTCATGCTCAGATTTTTTCTATTGTGCAGTTTTGTATGCACATAACACTATATTACAATGTTTTTACATGTAGTTTGTATGAATACAAAGTGTATAATGCAGTATTCTACAAATCTGTAGTTGACACTCAGTGTTACAGGGACTAATTGTTACGTATATTTTAGTTAAAGTAAAAAAAAAAATCAAAAACTAAAATATTGACCGATCCTAACAAACTATATATCAATGGAAAGCTTATTTATTCAGCTTTCAGATACTGTATAAATCTCAATTTTGAAAAATTGACCCTTATGACTGGTTTTGTGGTCCAGGGTCACATACATACACATACATACATACACACACATTATATATATATATATATATATATATATATATATAATATTATACACACACACACACACGTACGTATATATATATATATATATATATATATATAAATAACCAAAGGCCAGAGTGTAGTCCAATTTACAAGCAAATGAACTGAAACTTTTTTTTTTTTTCCCTTAAAATATTGGTTGATTGGCTTTTTTAATAACTAAATAATCTTTTTAAAATCTAAATCTAGTATCTAAATAAAATAAAAAAAATTGTACTTTTATACAGCAAGGACACATTAAACTGTTCAAAAGTGACAGTAAAGACATGTACAGTGTTACAAAAAAAGTTAACTTTTATTCTGTGAAAGTACAAAGAATCCTGAAAAAAATGTATGACTGTTTACTCAAATATATTAAGTAGCAAAAACATTTTCAATTTTGATAAGAACCATTGTTCATAATTGAGCAGCAAATCAGCATATTAGAATGATTTCTGGAGGATCATGTGACACTGAAGACTGGAGTAATGCTGCTGAAAATTCAGCTTTACAGTCACAGGAATAAATGACATTTTAAAATATATTCAAAACCATTTAGTTTAAATTATAATCGAATTTTACAACATTACTGTTTTTATTATATTTTTGATCAACAAAATGCAGCCTTACTGAGCATGAGACTTCTTTCAAAAATATATTAATAACAGTAGACAGTATGTGTAGTGTGGATGACATTGATTTGACTGGTTCAGGTGGTGAAGATGAGCAGGAGGATAGCAGGGCTGGAGAGACAGAACGCAGAGCACAGACAGACGGAGCTGGTGCTGTTCTCTCTGTTACTGTCTGCCTGTCTGATCAACGGCTGGCTGTGGATGCGCAGATGACGCCTCACGCTCCACAACACTACACTATACAGACAGCACTACAAGAGCAGCGGAGCACTTTACTGGGAAGTACATAACTGCACATACTTTTCTACTCTGTTTTCATCAAAATGATGGTAAATGGATGGTTTAGAAACCACTCTTATAGAAGACTGTCATCAGAATGAGGCATTAATCTCTGAACCTTTCACTCGGATGCGTCATGTGATCGCGGTAGTGACATGGGCCACTTTGCGTTACAAGTGATTTGAGGAACTCAGGCATGTTTTTCTCCTCGTGAGAGTTTCAGGAATGCAGTCCCTCTGGCTCTTTTGAGCAGACTAGTAGCTAGTTTTTTGTATTTGATTTATTCTGCAAAATAAGTAAATGCATGCTTTATAAACCTTTACAAGTATTTATGAAAGTATAAGTATGAATGTTTATATTTCTTCCCGTTTGAATAGCCTTCATCCGTTTTTAACTAATTTGCCCAGCCTGATGTATGATGAATATTTAAAATAATAAAAATTGTAATTAGTCTCAGATGTCTCGTTCTCTCAATGTCAACATTAAATTAGCAAAATTTTCATTCACATCATGCCTGACAAAGAACAACTAAACACTGCAAATGAATCAGTTTATTAAAAAAAATTAAATTAACCAAGGAAAAAGTTATTGAAACGCTTTAGACTATAAACCAAATGAAAAATGCAAAGCCTTATACAAAATCTGCGTGAGATAAGATAGGAAATGATGAACAGGAATACAATTTAATTCAAATTAATCATCATTGTACAGTAATAACATTGTCAAGCAGCAACTAGAGTGACATTTTGTAATGAAACAAATACTAGTGAAATGAACATGAAAACATTCCTCGTGAGGAAAAAAAATACGTAAAATGCCCATTGATTGGGACACAAGGGTACATGATATACAAAATAATACAAAAACACATTCTCATAATTTGTCCTGAGATGGACCGACACATTCTTCTTTACAAAATCAAACTATAAAGTATCAAATGTAGCAAGACCATCAAGATTAGTTTAGATAAGACTGAGGCTTCAGGTGGAACAAACTGATAAATGTGGTAATGAAATCTTGACCAGATTAGACCAGTATGGTTTAGCTTTTAACTCTTGAGGGTTTTTTCTGTATGTAGACCAGTTTAAAGCATTATAATAGGGACAGCATCAGTTTGCATTCAGGGAACTGTATTTGAAATGTAATGAGCTTGTTTATCAGTATTTTGTTCCACCTTTGTCTCAGTCCACTCTTTGGTCCATTGTCTTAGTTTGTGCCCAAATTAGATTAGTGCTCTTCAAACTTGCTGAAACTGTCCTAAATACACAGCTGCTGAGCATTGACAATGGGTGATCTAACAATGCTGGAAATGTTTCTTTCAGATTTTATCGAAAAAAGAAAGACAGGAAGGAAGAAAGAAACTAGTGATTTATCTCTCAAGCGAATGAGAAAAGACTGATTGTGTACAAAATGTCAAGTACCGACGCACACAATGTGCTGAACTGAGACCGACTGTGCTCAAATACTTGATTACTTGCAAATGAATTTAGTCCATGTTTCCAAAAAAAAAATGCTATGAAACCAAATATTTTGGGAAAATATTTAAAAAAAAAAATTTAAATCAGGTTTGAATCTATTAGAATTGTATGTGCTTGTCTCGTAACCAAAAACTGAACTATAAATATGAAACTGCTATGTTGGACCTTATTTCTTTAGCTCTGTATTTTCAAAATCATCACATAATGGCTCCACATTAGTCACATGGCATTTAGGGCTCAGATGATTGGCTCAAAACAAGACATTTCCTGCACCAGCTGACCCCATAAGAGGAATGGGTTTTATACTGTAATGATTTGTGTGTCCTACAGGGGGCAAAATTTGCTAAGTGCCAAGTTTAACTGTTCAAAAGTTTAGGGTTAGTAAGATTTCTTTCTTTTTTTACTTTTATCTAGCAGAAAATGTATTAGGATCTTATTAATATTCAGAAAATATTATACAAAAGAAATGTTAAGCAGCACAACTGTGTTCAACATTTATATATAAAAAAACGTTTCTTAAGGACCAAATCGACAAATTAGAATGATTTCTAAAAGATCATGTGACGGCTGGTGAGAATTCAGCTTTGCCATCACAGGGTTAAACTACATAAAATTTATGAAAACAGAAAGCAGTTATTTTAAATTGTTTTGATCAAACGTATGTAGACTTGGTGAGCATAAAAGACTTAAAAACAAAAAATCTTACCAACCCCAAACTTTTGAATGGTATTGTAAATAATACAAAACACTAAAATTTTGAACATCTAGAATCATTCATCTTAAATTGAGTTCTCTGACATGATGACCTTGCGTTTGAGTGTTTATTAATTCAGAAATGACAAAAACCCCAGGTAACATACTGCAAGACATCTTTCAGGCTATTTATCATATGTGTGTATAAGCACCTGAGAAACACGAGCGAATTCACAAATAAATCAGCTCAATGTTGTTGTAACATCTGCCAGGGAACCGTTTTAGAAAAGTGGTTCAGACGTGCAAACACTTGAAATGTGACATGTTCCAGATGAAAACGGACATATCGAACAGACGTCACATTGACGTGCGGAAGCGTCAGGGACTGAGCGTCAAGCAGAAAATCACAATTTAGATCCAGAGGTCGTTCTGAAGAAATTCTGAAACCTTTAAAGCACATGACAAAATAATAAAAGCACTGAAATCAGATGGTTTCATAGATATTTACAGATTTCATGGAAGAATCTCATTTACACATCCATGTAATCTTGAATTACGTTAGACCCTCTAAATAATATGAGGATCGTTGCTTGGCCCTGCTTTATTTGCGTATAATTTGTCTTTTTTTTTTTTTAACGGATTCCTTTGGTCAAGAGCTAAATGTCTGTCTTGCAACCACGAGACTGGAAAAAGGCTAATTTGTTATCTACAAAATAAAACGAGGAATTACTATCACATTGAAACAACAGATTTGGAGGCTTTGGTGGCTACCACCACGCGCTAAGTGTGGTACCTCTCACTCAAGGCATGTTGTGGCTGCTGTAGCTCTACTGGAATGATGGACCTCACTTATTTTATGTTCCACAAAAGAAGGGTTTTTATTTTTATTATAATTTTTATAAATGAAATGATACTCTAAATGAGAAACTAAATCTGCCAGCAGGGGGCTGTAAATGTCTGTATGAGTCATTCATTCATTGGATTCGTTCAAACAGCTGATTCATTCAGCAATTAAGTAAACAGCTTTCTTTATGAATAGGCCTTTGAATCATTGGTTCACATGATTCGTTCAAAACGCAGATTCATTCAGAAACTAAACAATGCTGTTTTGCTCAGAGACGCACAATAGTTCTGCTATGGCTTTAAAGGTAATATGTTCTCTGCAAAATTTAGCAAGAACATAATGTGTTTGAAATATAACACAATATCAACTTATTTACTGAACTGTTGTATAAAATCACATCTAAACTCGTGATATGGGGCAAACTCAGGACAAAATCAGCACTCGTGTAATATTGCTCTCCCTGCTTGTGTGATATCACTTATAGTATGATATAAATGTGACAAAAACTCATACAGGGGCTTTTTTTGCACAAATATCTTGAATTCTGGAAGCATAACTGCATTTATGGTGTTGTTTCCCTGCATCATTTTTGTCAACAGTCAACTGTATGAAATGTAAGATGATGTACAGGTCTGGGGGCGGGGTCAGTGCATTAACAGCGTTAAAATATTTTAATCTTGTTATTTTATCATAACTAAGTTAACGCGTTAAACTGACAGCCCTATTTATTTTATTACTTCTTTGGCTAATTTACAACTAGGGCCTCTCTGAGGGTTAAAGGGGTCATATGATGCGATTTCATGTTTTCTTTTGTCTTTGGAGTGTTACAAGCTGTTTGTGCATATAAGATCTGTAAAGTTGCAAAGATTAAAGTCTCAAACCCAAAGAGATATTCCTTATAAAAGTTAAGACTCTGCCACGCCTTCCTAAAACGGCTCATTCAAACACACCCCCACGTCTACGTCATGGTGTGTGAAGATTTGCATAACACCGCCCAAAAGCATACGCAATGAAGGAAGGCGTAACTTTTATTCTTGCTGTAGTATTGTTGCTGCCGCCGCCATGTTGTGGAGACGCTGTGTGTTTTGTTGTGAAAGCGAAAGTACTTTGTTTAGTCTTCCAAATGAGTACACAACTAAAAATCAGTGGTTAAGTTATATTTACAACACTGTTCCAGAACAGTTCAACGCAAATATTAGAGTGTGTGCAGCGCATTTTACGGAGGACTGTTTCCTGATCCTGGGAGAGAGTAGCCTACAATGTGAACAACACTATGAATGGCTGTGAACACTATAAAGTGGGGCAATTCCAACGTCACAAGGACAGTCTGGTGCTTCTGACTCACAGCCTGTAAGTACGTTTCAATATTTAAAGAATTTTCTACTAACTATTCAAACTCGAGTTTTGAGCAGTGTAGAGTAGTGCTTGTTTGGCGTTTCTACGATCACAAATGCAGACATGGTGTTATGTTTACACAACGCGACGCGTAAAAAGACTATGAGTCATTATAATCAGTAATTATGTCCTCACTGAATGAAACAAATGCCTCGTTTATAGTGGGTTTTATTGTTTTAGTCTCATCACGCCGGGACTCGGCATCACAACATGGTAAGGGGCGTAACATTTCCGTCAAACGCTTGAGGTATTCGGTTAATCACAATGCACTGAATAGCTGGCCAATCAGAGCACAACTCGCTTCTCAGAACGATGAGCTTTGTAAAAATCGACGTGTTTCAGAAAGGCGGAACATAGAGGAGCAACAATAATGTACAGTATGTGGAAAATAATGTTTTTTGAACCTCGAACCGCGTAAACATTGCATTAAACCAAATACACAAAATAAATGTTCTTTTTAGCAACATCATATGGCGCCTTTAAACAGTCCCACCAGTAATGCATTTCAGATCTCTTTCTCATGCACCTACCTAGGCTGCCCTTCCAGCTGCGGTCTTCCCTGCGCTCCTCCGTGATGGGGCTGCTTCCGCTGAGACCCAGAGAGTGTGACAGCAGCCCGGAGCCGCTGGAGCTGCCGGTGCCCGTAGCTATGGACATGAGAGACTTGGAGGGCCTCATGGCAGGGGCGTCTAATTTGCTGGCCGGCTCTTTCCGCGAGCGCTGATGCAGTACCTTTATCATGGCGTCCTTCTCTATGATCTGAGCATGCAGGTTCTTGATCCTGCTCTCCATGTCCAGACAGCGGCGGTTAGCCATGAGGATCTCCTCTTCTTCTTTCTGGATACGTGCCTCCACCGAAGTGTCGTAGCTGCTGCTGGGGGAATGGCTGATGATGGCAGAGGACGTGTCTCTGGATAGGTTAGAAAATAAACAAATATAAAAACCAATGAAGAACTGAGTAGATTTGAGTAGATCATTGGTAGGACAGAGTAGATCATTGGTACAACCCTCCCTACTCTCCAAGAATTGTACAGAGTGAGCAAAAGGGCTGGCAAAATCACTCTGGACCCCTCACATCCAGCACACTCCCTCTTTGAACTGCTGCCGTCTGGTCGACGCTACAGAGCTCTGTGCACCAGAACGACCAGACACAGAAACAGTTTCTTCCCTCAGGCAATCCATCTCATGAACACTTGACAATAATTATGGTACACACACTACTTATACACATATTTATCTAACACACATACTTAGTCTACATTTCAGTTGCACATAATATACCAGCATATACAAAACTGTCTACTGTTATATACCTGTACATACAATTGTCAATTTGTATATTGTTATTCCTTATTACTTGTTCTTTTTAATTCTTCTTTTATTATGTGTTTTTTGTTCTGTCAGTGTCATTCTGTTGTGCTGCGGAAGCTTCTGTCATGAAAAATTCCTCGTATGTGTAAACATACCTGGCAATAAAGCTCATTCTGATTCTGATTTTCAGTAAATTTTCACTAGTTACTTTTATTTGTAGTTTGCTTTCAATTTCAGTTAAGTTTCAGTTTCTATTAATGATCATAGATAATTTTACTTCTGTTTTTGTCTAATAGTAATTTCAACTTTTAGTTTTATAGTTTCAGTATTCGTATAGTAATCATTCATATATAATGAATAAATGTTCTATTTTTCGCATTTGTACTGCAGTGCACTATAGTTTCAGTTTAGTGTTATTGTTATGCAAACTCACAATTTTATGTTTGAATTTATTTATTAAGAATTAACCCCTTGAGATGTACCATCTCATTTTCGAGGGGGTCCCATATGTCCATTTATGCATTTCAGGTCCAATAATGTCCATTTCAGGTAAAAATATATTTTCATTGTTAGTTTTCAGGATGACAATGTTGAGAAATCTTAAATAAATTTCTATATTCCTGCATTGTAGGCTTAGTGTATAGTAGTGAACTTGTGTACCTCTGTGTGGCCACAGAAGCAGCGGCGTCCAGTGCGAATTGTCTCATGACGCTCTCCTCCAGGTATTTCTGCTCCCATTTGGTCATGTCGGCCTCCAGGGCCAAAATCCTCTCCTCTTTTTCTCTCAGGTGCTCCATCAGAGCCGCTGTGCTGAACTCAGGACTAACTGGGTTCTGAGAACCACCCTGCCTCTGTGAGAATGAGAGAGAGTGACAGAAAGAACCATTAATAAATTCTTAAGTAAATAAATTCTGAATAAAATGTCATTAAAAATACATGTTTCCCCATTTAAGCTAGTTAAAATAGCCAACTGGCTTAGACTAAAAATCAACTCTAAGGTTAAAATCAATGCAATCCACTGAAAAATGTATTTTATGCCTATTGAGCACCAAGCAATACTAAGCATAGCTTAGCAACATGCTAACCTCAAACTTTATCAGAATCAATCTGTAGAAGTGTCGAGTCTTTTATAGAAAGTAACAGTAAAAAAATAAATCAGACTATATGTAATTAAAATCAACAATTTTACAAAATATTTGCATATGCTGTCTACTTTTAGACTTTGACTTCCACACCAGTAGCTTAGCAACAGGCTAACATCAAACTAATTGCAATCAATTTTTTCCCAAATCAGTAAACCTGCCTACAGAGCTGCTTCTAAAGATTGCATTAGTCATGTCATTCACAGTGCTGATTGCCTGCACAACAAAAATAATAACCCTTAACCTTAGCTCATCCTGATAGATAGCGTTACTTGTCCACATACAAAATATTTCTGAACTCTAAACTAAATCTATGAAGTCTGAACTTTTCTTGAAAGATGACTGAGTTGATTGAGGCTACGAGGCAGAATTTGCACTGAACCTGTTGAGGTCCCTGTGTGGAAAAGTCCAGTGTTTTGTTAGAGCTGTGTATTTTATGCTTATTAGGGTAGTGTGCTGTTAGTTTAGCAACATGCTAACATTCAACTCTATTGTAATCAATCGTGAGTTGAGTATTCTCAGTGTGGAATCCTATGTGTAAGATGCATTTACACTAGTCCAGTTTCATCTGGAATGCGTCCCAGACCACCTCCTGAATTGGTTTGAGAGATCGGATTTAAATCCATCTCAAAAGCGTTTCAGAGGGCATTCACACATGGTCTTTTCATGATCGGATAGCCATGCAATCAGAGAAAACGCCTGAAGTGACCAGCTGTAAACAGGCTCTATGATTTGAGTACTGCTGATCTAAAGTATTTTAATCTCATCTGAAGGTTGTTTCAGGTGTCTTGGTTGAAGGAACACCACAGAGGAAGGATGTCCAGTGTCTGGGCCCCTAATGAAGAATACAGCTGTCTGCTACTCCTCCTCCTCTTTGCTCAACACACACATTAACATAGGAGGGTGAGCTGCAACCTTTCCTCCAGATTAGGGGTCAGTAAAAATTGGACACACAGGAAGAGGGTACACAAGGAAACGGTTCATCTCCACAATGACAGCATGAGCTCCTGCTGCCTGCAGCTGAGACTCATCCATGTATGACTGTATGTAGAAAAAATAATTGGTTGCACTTATTGCAGTTTAAAGGGTTTTCAAACTGCTGTCTAGCTGTCGAGATCACAAACAGTTCTGGGCCAGAATGTGGTCAAATTTCGATTAAAAGTCAAAAGTTTAAGTGAGAAGAGCATGTGCATCTCTTACCTGTTGCATTCGCAGTGATTCGAGCTCTCTCTCCAGTCGAGTGCGAAGCCGATGCTCAAGCTGTTCTCTCTTCTCACAAGCAGCCTGAAGCTGTGCTAGAGCGTGCTGCATCCGCTCCACCTTCTCCACATATACCTGCTTTTTCTTCAGCTGTACAAACACAGAGAATGCAGGTCAGAGGCTGCTGCTCACACCGCAACCAGAAAACCCCATCTACCTTACAATGCCTCCTTGTATCCTTCAACCTCTCTTTCTCTCCTGTACATCTCTCAAATCCACCAGTGGTCGTAATTGCAGCCAAAATGAATGCCCCAGTTTAGCTCAGGGGGGACAACAGAGTGAGAGAGAGAGAGCACAGAAGTATTTGGCTCTCATTTGGAAGCGGTGGGTGGAGAGGGCAAGAATTCAGCCATCTTCAAGTCCTTTCATGGCAGACAACTCAAGAGGCTTTGTTAGGGGGAACAAGCGGGCGTTTGTGACAGGGCAGAACAAAAGTGGAACGGCCCGGTGCATTTTGGGACGCAAGGGTGCGCGCCCCGTTCAGCGATGGCCAAAAGGCCATCTGGGAGAACGCCAAAAGAGCTCAACCACAGACTCCAACTGTTACAAACACTCAAGAGCCGAGTTCAGAAGCGTCAACGCTACTTCAGTTAGAAGGCTTTTTTCTCGCTTTCTCTCCCTATTGAAGCTTTTTTTGGCCTCAGTAAAGGTTGTGTGGTTTCAGAGAAAGTTGTGGCCAACGGTTCACTTGAGCTTGAAGATCTTAACTGCAGCAAT
The DNA here is from genome assembly GCA_021397915.2 of Tor tambroides. Lineage (NCBI taxonomy): Eukaryota > Metazoa > Chordata > Actinopteri > Cypriniformes > Cyprinidae > Tor > Tor tambroides. Next base: position 16,912 of record JAFVLL020014970.1, on the reverse strand, counting down.
GAGGAGCTGACGGGAAGAACTTCAAAGGACTTAAGAAGGTTGAGCTTAAACATTGTGGTGGAGTACCACAGGGATGTGTTTGAGGGTAACTGGGTTGTGACTCAATGAAATGTCCATTTAATGCTGGTTTCGATAAAGTACACCCACAACTTTGTTTATCAACAATAGACACTCATAAGCAGAAAATATTTACAGATGTTAATTTATTTCCCAAAAGGCAATTGGTTCTGCTATATTGTTCAATGGTCAGAGCATTCTTAAAGCAATTTGTGAAGTATCTGGAATAGATCAAGCCCTGTCTAAAATCTGTCCAGTGAAAGGCTGCCAAACAGGCAAACTGCCTCAGCCCTTCTTCTGGATGGCAGTATGATTCAGCAACTCCCTGGCCAAAATAAAAAAAATAAAATAAAAATAAAAAACACAACTGAGAATGTGACCACAAGGGGGAAGGGAACACATATACATACATATGGTCACAGAAATCATAGAAAATGTAAATTAGTTTTCTTGACATGAAGGTAATTAAATGAACACCAGATGAACACCTGAACTGATTTAAAATGTATGCTTTATTTTTTAAAAAAGTAGTTTTTAAAAAATGTGCATATATCTATGTAAATTTAAAAACACTATGGAGTGAATAAAAGCATGTAAAACTAATTCCTAAAAGTGTACAAGGGTACTATTGGTTATCAGTGAGCTTTACCTCCTCCTCCAGTTTGACCACTTTGGCTTGGGCATTATTCAAGGCCTGGTCACGGATCTCTATGTGTCTGCGCTGGTCCTCGTTGGTGGAGCGAAGTGAATTCAACTCGATATCCTGCTTCTCCTTCTCTCTCTGAATCTCTTTAACTGATAAATGAGAAAAATGGACATTCAGCATTTTCTTTTCCAATATATTACAACTAATGGATATTTCAAAACAAATCTATGGTTAATTTAAGTGATCACATTGGCTTCAAGGGAGTTCTAGCTAGATTTTTCTAGATTTAGAGGTCTGCTCACTCTGAGCCAGAAGCTGTGAGATGGTTTTGCGATTGTCCTCGGTTCCTTCACACTCTTTTGCAGCAAGCTGCTTGTTGGCAGTTTCCATTCGCTCTATTCAAAGGAGGAGACAATACCATCATACTTTCCCCTAATATTATGGTTCAAAAATATCACAATGCTTCATAAAGTTTGGTCATGTGCGAGAGATTAAATCAGTGTTAGAACACAGCATACCAAAACCAGACCATCTGTGTCAAACAGATTTTATATGCGGATGTATTCATGTCAAAGTTTATATGACCTCTCACTACAAAATGTAGTTTTGTAATGACCAAGCCTTTTCAAAATACTAATACCAAAATAAAAATATTGAATTTATTTCTTGCATTCAATAAATGCAACAAACAGCTGTAATTGTTTTAACAGAGGCTTTGTGGAATATTCTCCATCCTACCAAAAAACCCTAGAATATGAAGTTCATATTCCAGGCCTCTTCTCACAAATGATATACCACTGGGACTGGTTGCTCAGCAAATTGGAAAACAAGAATCTAACAAACATTTTATATGTGCCCAGTTCCCAAAGAGTGGTCTTGACATAAGTCATGATGTGCTGTTAAAACTGGCCCAGATAAAAGGGCCATTATATAGTAGGGGTTGCTAGTTTTTTGCAATGGCAAACCATTCATCAGGGAAGCAGGCCAAACGTTAAAACAATATTTCCCCCTGTGTTAAGTCAACCAGACTGTGAGATGAGCATTCCAGAATCAAATGCCTTTCCCCCACTGTGCCTTAGTGCCTCTCAAAAGAATTAAGATTATAATCTAGATTTAAAATATAGATGAGAAATAACATTTTTGGTAGAAAATCATGCTACAAGTGGATACCATGGAGTTGCAAAAAAGTAACAGCACACTTCAACTTGTTTTGTTCACAGCACAAACATATTAGGAAAAAGTATGCACTGAAGTTTAACACTTAGGATTGGGGGTTTGCTGAAATCCCTGGCCCGAAAAATGAGCACGAGTAATAGTGATGGATGCCTTCGCAAACAACACTAATTATTGATTGTAAGAAATCTACTTTGCTTGAACAATAGCAATAGTAGTATATCAAGCTACAGAAAATGTGAGAAACATGGAGTGAAAGAAAGAAGGGCAAGAGAGAGAAGAAAAATTTGCTGTAAAACTCTGGGAGCTCCCTGTGGACTTAAGTCTGGGCATACTGCCATAAATCAGGGTTTCTCTGTTCTCTGCTGGACTAAAGAACACAGTGAAGCATGATCGTAGAGGTGGCCACACTCACGCAGAGTGGGCCTGCTGACAGCAGCAGAGGAATGAGAGCGAGAAACTGTTGCTTTGGGCTACAAAAGATACTACACAGAGCCATGAGATATCACACAGAAGAAAACAAACTAAATGAAAATTAAAATGCTTTGAACTTGGATAAGAATAAGGAGCCTCTTTGAATGGAAAAGAACAGAATGTTGCAGCCAGGTGGGACCACCGCAACATTCTCATTTACAGACTCCATAGTGTTTCTCCATTGGATTTTCATATACATCCAAAGTTCTGTCATAAAACTCAAGATGGCGCAGTCCGATTCTAACTCAATCTGACATAATGACATCATTATTCACATGGCGCAGCTGATTGGTTTCTTTTTTCATATCAGCAGCCAATGAGTTTACTGCTCAACATTCAAATACTCGGCTAGTGCTTGCTGTAGCAGTTGCAGCACCCTTCGGAAACCCTCCACCTTCCCCTATCCTACGGGGTGAAATCATGTATGTTACATATGGGGGGTTATTTCATGTGTGTTATATGTGCAGCAGCAGTATTTCTTACATGCTCACAACAGCACGTCTGTGGATGTATTGGCAGTAACAAGTCATAGTACTTCTGCCAAAAACATTATTTTCATGTACATTACAATGCTAGGTTGCATGACAGAAATAATATTAAGTCTTGAAGCTCTACTCTGCTCTACTGCAACCTGGTATATCTGACTGTGATCCAGTAATCCATTCCACTCTGTCAGCCATAAACATATCTACTCTTACTGATTTCTCAAGCATATTACCAAAAAAAAAAAAATCAATAATAGTTTACAACAAATTGATACACTACTTAATAAGAACAACAAAAATATGCTTTGGAGTCATCGCTTCTTCATAAGATTGTGATACAGTGGCATGGTACAATTCATGAACACTACTTTCATAATAATCTATTACTCTTTTAAACCATGTTTTTCATTCAATTATCCTGCTTTGTTCTCACCTCTTAGGTCCCTGTTGAAGTCGTGCATCCTGCGCACCTCCATCTCCAGCTTATTTCTCATGGTTTTCTCGAGAGCTTCCCTCTTTGTGGATGATTTGGCCAGGTTCTCATAGGCTTCAGACACCATCTGGATCTCAGTCTCCAGCTGCAGAATTAAGAGAGAGCTTTGTTGTAACCTTTGTTACAGAATAATTATTTTGTTTTCTGAATAGAAGTACATCCTAATTGTGCTGAGAACGTCGTTTTAAATTTTAGCCTTGTCACGTCCTCCTGTCGCTGCTTTCCATTTTTAATTCTGAAGTAAACGAGTTTTTCAACACGACCTCCGTGCAAGCGTCTCAATTCTTTGAACTTTCACTAACATTTTTTGGTGCCGAAACCCGGGATACCATGACGGAATAGTTGCTAAATAAGAATCTCGGAGTTAGATGGAATGTAGAAGTGAAAGTGAACTGAATGAAGATGGCGGAACAGTTAGAGCGGATGAAAAAGAAGAGGAGAACGATCCGCAGCTCGGCAACGAAGCTGCTGACGCAGCTAGAAGAGGAGACTGGTAAAGAATCACCAGACTGTGATAAATTGCGTGAGTTGCTTTCAATATTATCGACGAAGGAGGACAGTTTAGTGGATCTTGATCGAGGCATCAAAACTGAAACTCCCACGGATGATTTGGAGAGGGAGATAGCTAGCACGCTGGATTACCAGGACTGCATTACTAAGTTTACCGGAGAAATAAGCAAATGGCAGGAGTTTTGGAGTCAGTATGAAACCGCCATTCACTCTAACTCAGCGCTGTGTAAGAAGGAGAAATTTGCTTATTTGAAAACGTACCTAGCTGATGTAGCGGGAAATGTGGTCTCAGGGTTCACTCTAACGTACACTAATTACGACGCAGCCATTGAGTTATTAAAGAACAGATTTGGAAGGAAGGATATTGTCATCAGTGCTCACATGTCAAAATTACTTAATTTGACTCCTGTAAAGAGATCGTCAGACATAAAGGCCCTGAGAAGTTTATATGATGAATGTGAAATTCAAATTCGGAGTTTGGAATCACTGGGTGTTCCATGTGACACTTATGGCAGTCTATTGTGTCCAGTGTTATTCCAGCTGATGCCAGAGGACATTGCTTTAGCCTATACTCGTCAGTTGGACTCTGATGGTGAATGGAAAGTGCCTGAGCTTATTCAGTTTCTACAAAGGGAAGTGCAAAGCAGAGAGAGAGCACTGCAACTTACTAAATCAGAAGGCTCAAAAAAGGACAGGCCATTAACCAATAGATCTTTCACCAATTCTGAAATGACTCATGAACCAAGTCTCAAGAAATGGGCAATGTCTTCTGCAGCTGCTCTGCATACAGCTAGTCATTTTCCCAAAGGTTGTGTATATTGTGAGAGTCTGAATCACAAGCCTGAAAATTGCACTGAATACTCAGTGTCAGCTCGAAGAGACAAGCTGAAAAAATTGGGAAAATGTTTTGCTTGTTTAGGACCCAAACACATAGCAAAATTCTGTAGGATAAAGGGAATTTCCTGCGTTAAGTGTGGACGTAAGCATCATTTGTCCATCTGTGAGCAAAATGACAAGTCTGATGTTAACCATGACAGTGCAGAAGATAGTAATAATAGCTCTGAAGCAGTAGTGTCATCGGTGTCAAGCACTGCGAAACCAAGGGCTGATGGGCAAACCCATGTACTGCTTCAGACAGTTAAAGCGTGGATAGAGGGTCCGGCAGGAAGAAAATTAGTACGTTGCTTGTTGGATGGAGGCAGTCAAAGAAGTTTTGTGCAAGAGAGTCTAGTGAAGGCATTAGAATTACCAGTGCTAAATAGAGAGAAGCTGAATCTTCACACTTTCGGAGCTGAGTGTCCTGTAATTGCGGAACGTAACATTGTGAAGTTGATGCTTGAAAGTGTATGGAATACGAATCAAAGAATAGAAATCACAGCAACTGGAACTCCTCATGTCTGTACTGCTGTCATGAAAGTTCCTGGAGAACATGTGCAAAAGAAGCTTGAAGCTAAGGGTCTGCAACTTGCAGATTTTATCTCGGAGGACACTAATGATTCTGAGCTTTCAGTGTTAATAGGAGCAGACTATTACTGGCAAGTGGTGTCAGGAAAAGTGGAGAGATTAACAGAATCTCTTGTAGCCCTGGAAAGTATTTTTGGATGGGCAGTACAAGGACCAATTCCCATGTCTAGTGTAACAGACACAACATGCATGCAAATTTGTTTAGAAGATGATGTACAGATTTCAAAACAGTTGCGTGCCTTTTGGGAAGTAGAGTCTTTGGGCATACTGAACAAGACAGCTGAAAGTCCAGAAGAAATGGAAGCTGTACAACATTTTAACCAAACAACTTCATGGTGGTTAAGAAAAGGTTTGAAAGGTTGCAGAAAAGACTAAAAGCAGACGTAACATTTTTCACAGAATACAGAGATGTAATACAAGACTATTTACAGCAAGGCATTTGCGAAGATGTTCCGGTAACTGACTTGAAAGCAGAAAAGACAGATACTGTTGAATACTATTTGCCACACCATGCTGTGCTTAGAGAAGACAAAACAACAACTAAACTAAGGGTAGTATTTGATGCATCCTCACACGAGGAGGGTTGGCCATCACTAAACGACTGCTTGCTCGCTGGACCAAACTTGAATCCTGATTTGCTAGATGTGCTTATCAAGTTCCGATTGCACAAAATTGCATTCACTGCTGACATCACCAAAGCGTTCTTGCAGATTGCTCTGGCAGAAAAGGAAAAGGATGCTGTCAGGTTTCTGTGGCTACATGGTCCTCCATCTGATGACACAAAAAATGAGTTGCTCATTATGCGAATGTGTAGAGTGGTTTTTGGAGTTTCCCCAAGCCCGTTCCTATTAGCCGCAACTATTAGACACCACATTCAACAAAGAGAGTCAGAACAGCCTAAGGCAGTGGAAGCCTTAAGAGAATCGCTTTATGTGGATGATTTTATAGTAAGTTCTCGTGATGTGAACGAGGCTTACACCATTTCCACATCTGCCAGAGACATCCTACTAGATGCAGGAATGAAACTATGTAAATGGGTGACAAACTCATCAGAACTGAGAGCAAGATGGGCAGGAAATGAAATGGAGCAAAACCTGGTATCGAATAGCAGTGGAAATGTGCTAAAAGTATTAGGTTTAGTATGGAGACCAGAAAGTGATGACTTTGTGTTTGATTTCAAGCAACTGTTGAGTGTTTTGGAGGGGAAGGGCAACACAAAGAGAAATGTGTTGCAAACATCATCCCGCATTTTTGATCCTATTGGATTCTTGACTCCCTTCACTATTAGAGTGAAATGTCTTCTTCAAGAAATGTGGGAAAGGGGACTTAGTTGGGATCACCAGTTACCTCCAGATTTAACAAGAGTGTGGAACCAGTGGTGTTCTGAAGTGCCTCAGCTTCACTTGATAACTATACCAAGGTGGTATGAAATTGAGATCCAACCTAACATTGAAAAACACAAATTGCATGTGTTTTGTGATGCTAGTGAAAAGGCGTACAGTGCAGTTGCATACTTGCAGGGAAAAAATGAAAATGGAGAAACTGTAACCAGTTTTGTAGCATCAAAAGCAAGGATTGCTCCTTTGAAGAAGCTCACTTTACCACGTTTAGAGCTAATGGGAGCTTTAATTGGAGCTAGAACAGGACATAATCTGCTTCGTCCCTTGAAGATGGAAAAGCATCAAATACAAATGTGGACAGATTCAGTAATTGTCTTACATTGGATTCAGAGCTCTGCACAAAAATGGAAACCATTTGTAGCTAATAGAGTAGCTGAGATACAGAATCTCACAAATCCAGAATCATGGTCACATTGTAACGGAAAAAACAATCCAGCTGATTTAGCTACCCGCGGAAAGAGTGTAGAGGAACTCATACACAGTAAACTCTGGTGGTATGGCCCAGCATCGTTAGTTCCTGATCATCCGGAAGAGCCTGAAGAAAGTTGTGTTTCTGAAATGAACACTGAGTTAAGATCCAAACTTCAGGTCACCGTGCAGTTTAGCAGCATTGCACCAACAGAACCTCTTTTGGATTTAACAAAATATAGTAGACTGAAAACAGTGCTTCGAATAACAGCATGGATAAAGAGGTTCATAAACAATGCTCAATCCAGATGCAAAATACAAGGTGAACTCACAACAGAAGAGCTACTTGCAGCTGAAAAATACTGGATAAGGATAACTCAGGAGCAGAGTTTCAGCAAGGAAATAAATTTACTCAGACTAGGTCAAATGGTTGACAAGGACTCTAAAATTAAGGATTTCAAACCGTTTTTAGATGAGGATGGACTCATTAGTGTAGGAGGACGGTTGCAACAGTCCGAGTTCAGTTTCCGAGAGCGGCACCCATGGGTGCTCCCCACAAAGCAAAGATACTCTGAATTGCTAGTTAAGAGTTGTCATGAAACAGTGATGCATTCAGGGGTAAGAGACACACTGGTTCAGGTGAGAGAGAAATATTGGATTTTATGTGGTCAACAGCTTGTGAAACAAATTGTAGGTCACTGTCATGTTTGTAAAAGATTAACCGCAAAACCAGCTCAACAAACTATTGCGCCTCTGCCAAGGGATAGAGTGACTGAAGCGCCACCCTTTGAAATTACTGGCGTGGATTTTGCTGGCCCCTTATACGTCAAATCAAATGAGACATCAAAAAAGGCATACATTGCACTTTTTACATGTGCTGTTACTCGGGCGGTGCATTTAGAATTAGTGTCAGATCAGACCACAGAGAAATTTCTCCTCGCTCTGAAAAGATTTATAGCAAGAAGAGGTCTGTGCAAAGTAATATACTCAGACAACGCAAAAACATTCAAAAGGGCAGACCAAGATTTGAAAGAACTGTGGAAGTCCTTTAAAATCTCTGAGCTTACGGATTTCTTTTCTTCAAGGTTTATTA
>JAFVLL020014969.1:0-52586 GCA_021397915.2 Tor tambroides | reverse complement strand
CACTCATCGCAAGGCTACGTGAACAGAGTGGAATATGGTTTCACGCCCGGCTGGTTATTTGATTAGGTATACCGAAGGTTTATGTGATAAAGCGCCAGCCAGGTCTCGCTGTAGTAAGCTCTGTTCCAATTCAGAGACAAGGACAAGAAGAACACATGTACTGTATGGGACAAGCCCAGAGTTTAATGTCATCCTGCTGCAGTGTGTTCCACACACCGTCCTGAGAGGCTAAAGCACGACTCCCACAGCTTCAAGTTTATAGGAAGTTCTTGTTCTTGTGAAACAGAGCCACTTATACAATAAAACAGCATTTAGAAATGGACTCGTTGTTCTTTTTCAGAGAGGTTCTGGTTTAGCTGGAGGATAAACAGGAGCATTATCGTCTTCTTTCATTAAACTTGTCTGGTGCTATATTATTGATTTCTGTAAATGCTACCAACTTTCAGCCGCATTTAGCCAAGCCGTCCCTCACGTATACCATTATTGACATACATGCTGCCATTTTCTGGCTCTAAATAAACGGTTGTGGGTTTAGCTTTGCTCGGTAATCTGTTAACCACACCCATTCCTGCATTTGGCCCAGGCTTGTCTGCAGTGTGACATGAGGGGCCATGGGCAGGCCGATTAGAAAGCTGCTTCATTACCCTTTGTCACATCAACTCAGATTTATGGCGCCTAATGGAGGACACTCTGTTTCTGCAATTTACTGAGGGAGATGGGAAATCTGAAGCTTTTTGCTATCCAGTCCAGTCATTGCGCTTTGGAAGAGAGAATGACTTTAAGCGGCGAGATCAGACTGCTTGCCCTGTCAGACTGTTTTAGTTTGCAAATGGTGTCATTTATTTCAGAGATGCACTGGCAAAGCAATGTGTTAGGTTGTTCAAATGGGAATTGTAGATTATTTTGGCCAACTGCATTCTGAAGAGATTTTATTCATTCGGCTGTGAAATGCAAACAAAATAAGTGAAGCACTCACACAACTGATTGGCTCAAGGGCAGTATCTGCTGGCTGTCAACGGTACTGCAGTCTGTAGTGACACATGGTGCTTGCTAATTTATGGCTGTTTCCATGAAGTGCTTTTAAGGATGGTTTCCACGTTTATTAACATCGTAAATCTAGAAAAGCTATTTATATTTTCATTTTTAACTTTTTAATGTACATTTATAATGTAATTTTTAACGCTGCTGCGCGAGTGTTTCTAAAACAACAGCTGAGGGAGTGACAACAAATTTGACATCTTCCTCTCTTTTGACTAGTGACTCTCTGTCAGTATTCATAGAAATGCTGTTTCGTTTGCCAATGGGGAAAATCACAAAAAAAAAAAAACCTTTTGTTGTAGTTTCCGTTCACCACTATAGAAGTTTCACAATTATGATGACTTGTTTCTGAGAACTATCGAAATGTGAAAAGGGTTTAAAAAAAAAAAATCAAGCTGTTAAGTATTTAAGTATTATTAGTTAGCCTATTATTACTCTTCTTATGTATTATAAAACCTGCAATCTTACTTAGTCAGATTAGAATTTCATACTGTGCATACTGTGTTTTGTTTCAAGACAGACTGTTCTGTTCCAGACGTCTTCCTTTGGACGTCATTGGCACAGGTGAAGGAATTATGAGACGTCACTGCAGAGTAGCAAGTTCACCTTCAGAAGGTCATATGGTCAACGCTTAGTTCAAAACCATAAAACACTCAACTTTGTTTGCTTCTACTCAGCTTTCAGAACATACTGTCTGTGCTTGGAGCTGATGTGCTGCTAAGAAGTTTGTAAAATGTGCTATTCTAAAGTTCAGAGAGTTCCGAAGCTTGTATGAACTGGCAACCCTAAATCACTGTCGTGAGCACTGTCACCTATAAGGTTAGAGGCTAAATGAATTCCAAAACATTTTATTGAAGTGATTATTTACACAGGAATCAATTGCTTACTAAATGGAACTTTTAGTTAATTCATTTAATGCATCGAAAAATTACATTAGAAGCCCAAGGTTTCATTTTGTTGAGTGGTATACTAAAGAAATGTAAGCTTTCCAATAAATTGCTTTTATAAAAAATTAATTAATGGATCGATAGATGTAGGCTATGGTTGAGTGATTTATGAATAAATGGATGACTAAAGAGAGAGACTGATAGATGTATGTTTAGGCTGAGGAATGCTAATGTTCTTCTTCCAAAGCCCTAATTATCTTAAGTATAATTAAATATTTTCATATAACGTGCTAAGTTTGTATATCAAACTGAAATAGTTTCAAACAACATTCTTGATTAATTAAAACATGTCTGATTTGTCTTTAGTGTACTTAATGAAATCTGGTTCTGATTCTGCTCATGCATTGCTGTCAAAATTAAAAGCATGTACTACATAAATGCAATGATTCATCTATAACTAATATATAAATAACATACATTTTAATAGAATATTAACATTAGTATATTTATAGTATATTATACCCACACCAATCATGTATGTTCCTGTATTGATATTATCTTTTTCTTTATGAAGGCTATTTGCTGAATGCTTGCCATCTAATTACTTCTGATCTTTGTTGCCCCCTGCTGTCTGTGTTAGTTAATCATGTGTTTAGATCTACATTTTACAGAATTTACTGAAAAAAATCAATTCCTTTAGGCATATTTGTACTTTTTTCACAGATACCTCATCTGCAGTAATATCAGAATGATCAGCGGATAATTTGATATCTTAGTGACAATTTTAAATAAAGCTGTAATAAAATTTACTTGTCTGATATATTGGATTCTAAAGAGGAAAATATCCATCATATTTTGTCAATTTAACCTTAGTCTTGAGAGCTGAACATTTGCAAATGCCTCCAGTCTCTAATATCTCTCCTCAAAGCAATAACTAGTCTCAAACTTCTATGGAAATGCCAGAGCCTAAAAACAATAAAAGACTAATCTTTAGACAGATTACCCATAAGGCCTGTCCGTGCCCCAGCTCTAATAAGCATTGAATTCACTTGGCTTCACGGCCCTGAGGTGCATGCTATTAGAGATCATTTTGCCAGCTGGCCTGTAATTTCAACTTTGAGATGAGATTTGCATTTTTAATAAGAGGTAAGAGGCCATGAGAGGTTATGAAATAACTGAGTGATTTAGTATAGAATGAGAAGTGGTCCAAGTACAGATCCCAGTGGAACACCAGAGGATTGTTGGTGTGCAGATTAATTGGATGTTTTCTATAGTACCTGACAGGATTAGTAATGCAGGAGGTATATGAATTTAAGAGCTCTGCACTTTAGATGGCCATCTCACAGAATAGTGTGGTTTATGGTTTCAGTTATTAAAGAATTATATTATAAAATAGAAGTACATTCATTGTGATATTTCAGAAAGAAAATAAGTCCTTAAATGGTTCCTTCCTAAGGATGTAATGCATTGTGGTTGTATCTGCTAGTGCTGGAACATAGATAGTGATCTCAATATTAAAATAGCCAACTTATCAGAGTCAGATAAATCAGAGAAATTATTGGTAAATAAGAGAAAATATTAAGAAAAATATAAGTGAAAGATTAAGAAAAGACATAGTGGAGTTACAGGCTTGATAGTAGTTCTCAGATCTTGCATCTTAGCTAAAACAATTCACAAGCTACAGACATTAAGCTAAGCAGAGAATTACCGAAAAATCATTTTACTTCCTTGACATCTATATCTAGTTACATGAAACCGGTCATGCAGCATTACTGATATGCTTTAGGAAGAATGTATTTTCAGTAAAAGGTGTAACCAAGGTATATAAAGAAACACGTTCCTCCGCATGACCAGACCAGCTTCCATCATGAAAACGCTAGTGTGTGCTCTTATTGTGGTGCTTCTATGCAGTGCCTCAGGTAAGACAAAAACTTTTCTCTTTCCATCTATCTATCCATCCTTTATCTTCCTGTTCAAAATGGGTTAGAGTATACTGAATCATACAGATTCACAAATTAATAATTTCAATGCAATTCGCGAAATGGTTCAACTGATTAATTGAAAAGAATAGATTCAAACGAAAGACTTTTTCATGAACAGGACATTGCTATCATGTCTCAGAGCGGGTTATAATGTCATCACTTCAAAACAATGAGGAAAGAGTGTTATTTAGAGCTGTCAAACGATTAAACGCATCCAAAATAAAAGTTTTTGTTTACATAATATATGTGTGTACTGTGAGTATTTATGTATATATAAATACACAAACATCCATGTATATATTTAAGAAAAATATGTTGTTTATATATTAAATATATTTATATATAATTTAAATTATATGAATATAAAATGTATACATAAATGCATGTAAATATTTTCAAAATATATACTGTATGTGCGTGTATTTATATATACATAAATAAATATACAGAGTACGCATACATATATTATGTAAACAAAAACTTTTATTTTGGATGCGATTAATCGCGATTAATTGTTTGACAGCACTAGTTTATATGAAATGTAGTGAAGTAAATTGTCAAATATTACGCTTTGGAATGTAGTTAAAAGTTTTTCAAAATGCTCTGACAAAGTGCAGATACTTTCACCATTACTATCTTTCTGTCTAATATGTAATAGTGCACTCGCTGACATGCTACACCTGTGTGGATGGGGACTGCAAGACCCCAACTCAATGCCCAGCCTCAAGCAACTTCTGCAGAACAGTTTCAACAGGTAAGCAATTAATATTAAAATAATTTATTTACTCAATTTTCAATAGTCATTAATATCCAATGTCATTTTTGTATCATGATATACTACCTTCTGTTAATATTTTGAATTTGATACTATTTTGTACTTTTTTTGTTTTTATTTGATTTATTTTGCAATTTTTTGTTTTGTCATTTTTATTAGTATTTTTTTAAATGTCTATATAGTTTTAGTTTATTTAGTTGTCATTTTAGCTCTTCAACTTGAACTAAACAAAACTGAGAAATGTTGCCATGGCAACTAGCTTAAATAAAAAAAATTAAAAATATTTTATATATTTTAGTTAATGTTCATTTTATTTCAAGTAATTAAATTTTGGTTTTAATTTTAGTTTTTGTTAACAAAAATAACCTTAGTAGCATTCATATTTATTATTCCTCGGTTGGTGATTAAAAAAGGAGAATGTTGTTTATTCATTAGAGGTCTGTATTGTAGAAGTTTAGATCGGATATTGAGCTGTTTTCTCATTATGCTCTAAACCGTAGCCACTGTGTTCAGCCGGACATGTGAGGAGTTCTGTGTTCCTGGAGTGAACGTCTATTGCTGCGCTTCTGATCTGTGTGACTGATCTCGCAACGTCATCGAATCAGTCACTAATGTTCATTGTAATAGCGTAGCACAAAAAATATCCCTGGGTTACTCTAGATGTTTCATTTTTCTAATGACTTTTTCCCAACTGAATCAACATGGTTTGCTTTACATAGCATTGCTTAAAGGAATGTCTAATAAGCTTGGTTTCTGTCCCAGCTCTGTATGATTTGATTTATGAATTAAATAAACTTTGCTCAGTAAAATGCTGTCTGTGTGTGTGTGTGTGTGTGTGTGTGTGTGTGTGTGTGTGTGTTCAGTATCAGAGGAATGTAGGTCATTCAAGAGAGATGTTATGAGGCCATATGCGCCTGGATTAACTGCTGCTTTTAACAGATGAGAAGACTGGAAGCTAAACATGCAGTCCAGGCATTAATATCTCTCACAAAAAAAAAAAAAGCATATCAAATGTTGATTAAAGGTGATTTAAAACAATTACTTGCATGTTTCCAAACAAGCTTAACTCCATTAGAGACGATGAGATGCTCTGTAAACTTTTTAAAGTTTTAGTCAACAAGATTATTGTTCAGTCTGGGTATTATGACAAAAGTAACTTTTACTTTTGCACAGATAACTGTTGTGCTCATTTTATTATGCATAATAATACTAACTGAAATTTACATTGCAGTCTTCTATACATGCATTAATACACATTATTTTAAAAATACCTTCCCTGTACACAAAAAATTGGGCTGCTTCTAATAATGTTAATTCAAACAAGGAAATATGGGTCAGACGTGAATTAATCCTCCCGTCTTTATTTCCGTTTCCATGACTGCAGGGTTTGTTATTAAAGAGATTGAGGATTTTCTTCTTTTAAAAATAACCAGCTGGGAACCTGCGCACCTTCTTTCACACAGCGACCGGCACAGCAATTTATCTTGTCATGTTCTTTAATGGACAGCAAAAGATTAAGAGCCGGAGGCCTCGGTGTGTTGAATTGACATGGCATTTTTGTCAATTTACAAGTTCTAAGAAATGAGCGAGTGAATGAGCCGTCGTTTCTGAGAATCTGAGCTCTTTCGCTGATTAAGGGAGAGTGAGATTTCCAAGATTTGTCAAGAAAGAGGAAGAAAAGAGGGGGAACAAGACACATAACAGTGATGGATTAAACTTTAACTGAGCTGAGGTTGTAGAAAAAGGCCTTGTCATCTTGGATTGGCCACGGTCAAAGTGAATTCCAGTTTGCAACCCATTTTAGTTCTGCAATTTGAGTGTAATTTGACACTAAATGAGGAAAAAAATGTTGGATGGGGCTTAATTCTATCTACTGTATGCTGACTGGACAGTGAAAAGTGGGTGTTATCCACCAAAAGATTGTTAAAATGATACCTAAATAAATACCCATTTGGCAATAAATGATGTCAGCATAAAGGAAAGTCTTTTAAGAGGAAGATATATTTTATTCATTTAATAAAGATTGCAATTGCAACAATTGCATATATTAATTTGGAATAACACCACTAATGGATTGCACAATGGATTATGCATAATAAAACCATTAACGTGCATTAAGAAATTAAATAGGTTTCATTTTGATTTCTTGTTGACTTTACAATTGAATCTGCTACTTGATTTACCTCAGAATATGCATTTGTAAACATGCAGAACTTATTAAATTTATTAGGGCACATTAATTATTTGAGTGCATTAGCATGCTAGTGCCAGACCAGCCATCACCTCAAACTGCCCTTTTCATTGCAACATAAAAGAAATGAACAGATTGCATAATTGGGCAAACTTCCAAAAATCAAAACAAGCAGATTATCACTGAAGCAAATCAAATGTCTGACGACCTTCACATTCATCTGCGTGCACAGTCAGAGAGAAACCATGAACACCTTGGTTTCATATCGACCCATTTTCTGCACCAGCTTAGACATTCTTGAAGCAGATTCACCTTTGGCCTGAGGTCTGAAATGCTGCGTTGTGCACCATAATCCTCTGGGTCTATTTCAAGACAATTCCAGATATAAGCGACTTAAGGACTGTTGACAAGACATCACATGCACTTTGGCTAAGAAACACTAGCTGTGCTAGCAGGTAGTGTCATGTGCCAAGACAGCGCATCCTCAGCAGGGCAGATTTCCTCTAGCTGAGAATGGAAGAAAAAAGCTTTGCACAAGTGAATAAAGTTCTTGTTACAAAATGTCATTCCACACTCCTTGAGTAGAATGTAGAAAGTGAAACTGCGCTTAAGGGGAAATTTCTGTGTGACCTGAGCTTTACAGTTCTTTCAAACCTTATGTAGTGAGGATGAATCAGTTGCATTAAATACAATTTTTGAGCTAAAGTTAGTTCAGCTGGTTCCACATGAAGTATATTTTAGGTCACCTAACGTGTTTTACAGTACAGTCAAGCTTTTTGATGGTACTTGAATCATGAATTCTCCTAAGGGCTGTGCTTTAATGTCACCTTCATTCCCCTTTCCCTGTGGATGGAGTCAGAACATGGTGCTTGGTTAATAAAATATTTTTCACTGCCATATTTAAGTATATTTCTATGTCACCAGCATGAAATAAGCTCCTTGTGTAGAGACTGCAGGTGTTCTGTTCCTATATAACTTGTTTGTAAACTTAATAAAATATATATATTTTAGTTTCAGGTTTCTGGAGTAAGTGCAGCGTCCAAAAAATTGCTTATTATGTGCGTATGTACCACATTTACGCAAACGCCTGTTGTAGTGACTTTGTCATAGTGCAAACAAAAGCTCTCAACCCAGTTCGCTGGTAAGTAAACAACATAAGCATTAACGAGCTCAGCAGTTGATTGAGGGGCTGCCTGGAGTGGTAATGGTCCTCCACATCTATTGGATTAGAGGAAGGATGTCATTCAGTATTAATCTGCGAGCAGTAGGCAGCCTGGAACACTAAGCACTCCTGCTTTCTGTCTGCCTCTGATTCGTCCCATTGTTCATCCTGTGCTGTGGGCACTGGAAAGAAACCATACTTTCCAGAATGAATCTCTTCTGCTTTTCTCTGGTAAGTGATTCACCTTTTCTGCTCTGTGGTTTGTAGATTGACAGTGTGTGGATGAAACGTGACCTGCTGGAGGATGTGAAGGCAACATGTGACAGTGCATGAAGATCAGGAACCAAGCTTTAGCTACTCACGAGGACCTTTTGTTATGCTTTCTTTTGGTTAAGCAGTCAAGTCATTAGTTTATTATGGCTTACATGTGTAGCCTTAGCATTAAAGATACATTTTATTTATCTTACCGTCACAATATTTTAATTTAAGTAAATTATTGTTATTTTTTTTTAATTTATAAAAACAAAACACATTGGTGAAATGTGTAGGTTTAACAGAGTTTCTCTGCCACATGCTGTGTTGTTTTGTGCAGTTTATGATTAATGGTGGTCTCGCTTCACTGAATTCACGCTGGTCTGATCTTCTGTAAGCAAACTAATGCTTCTGGTTATTTGTGTCATCTTTTGCACAAATGGATTTGTGCTCAAATGCACTATAAACACTGTGTAATAAATCAGGGTCTTAAACAGGTGGTCTGTGACCCCTAGTGGATCAGTGGTTGTACTATGTTAATTGTTTGATTTCTGACCGATTTTTGTTTAAAAAAAAAAAGATGATTTGCCTTAGACAAAAATACATTATGAACTTAGTTTCAACTAAAGCTGAAGTTAAGAAGCTAAATGCTCCACTGTTACACCCATAATACATTTTAGAAAGTTCATTTTAAATGCACTTGCATATGACACTGTATATCAACAATTATTTTAATGTTGATTATTAATTATTTTATATTATTATTATACTATATGCCTGTTTAAAATGCCAGGCTTAAAATACAACACAAAATTTTATACAAGGTATATTATAAACAGGGTTATTTTAGTATCTTTCAGTTGAGATGCTATTATAGTTTGTATTAATATTTTTAATCTTTTTTTTTTCTTTTTTTAGATTTTCTGTTTATGTTTATGTAATAAAACCAGATATTTAGTGTGTCTTACGTACATTTTACTTTACATTATTAGCAGCTGGGTTGTGACCGACATGATGTTGTTTTGTAGGAGGGCTCTATGGACAGCCTGTACGAGGCCGTGCAGGAGTCCTGCCAGGCTCAGGTGTACACCATCCCCAGCAGGTCCTGCAGCCCAGCTGTTCTCTCAGATGACGCCACCAAATGGAGAAGTGCAGGGCGTTCCATCTCCATGGTAACTATAGAAATGACTGCTGGAATGTTGAATCCATATACTGCACTGTCATGGGAAATGTATCGGCCATCTGGACGCACGCTATAACACTGCTGTGGACATGATGAGCTTCCATTAAATAAAAGCTGCTGCTAATAGATTGTGCTGTAACCATATGGAAATATATTAAGGTCTATTTGAGGCCTGCCTATGAGAGAGAAACCTGAAATGACAGGCCTGCGAAATCTTGAGAACACATTTCACAATTTCAAATAAATATATACAACAACACATGACTCTGCATGTTAAAACTGCCTCATGCTGTATTTGTCTACAGGAAAGTTCACAAATCAACACTAGAAAAAAGAAACAAAGGTGAGTCCAATCTGTGTTGTTAGCAAACAGAGAAAAATGTTGAACTTCTAGTCAAAGCAAAAGTGAAAGAGCCCTTGAGGCTTTCATACCGACAGAGGATTCAAAATGTACTCTCTGTGAATATTTGTACTTTCTTTAAATGTTTCCTTGCATCTTCTTTCAGTTCACTACCAAAATCTGTTTCTGAAAATGAAGCTTCAGGTATGTGATATTTTGAGAGATATTTTACACATTTTCCTTAACATCTTCTTTCTGCATCATATGACTAAGCTGCAACAGTATACCCTTGTTATGCTTTAATGCTCAACTATCTTGACTGACAGGCAACCAGTAAATAGATAATGAAAAAGAAAGGTACAGTGTGTATCAGATCATTATGAACATGAATGAAAGGACAAACCAGATTTTCTACATTTTCCTGCTTTTAAATGAGATTGAAAAAGTAAAAGCATGGAACATTAGTGGACCTTAAATGAACAAACCCCTAATGGTTTTGATTTCCCTCCTGCAGATAATACCGCCTGCACTAATTCTGTCTGGCCCAGTGCCAAAATGCAGGAAGATTTAGTCCTCCCGAGGAAGAATCAGAATGAAGGTAAAACCAGTCTGAGGATTTGTAGGTTAAGCCTGACTAGATTTCATTTACAAGACACACACAGCTAAGCAACATCACTTACTATTGGCCAATCAGATGGCCTATAAGATTCTGACTGCGTCAAATCCCACTGACAGTGAATGGAGAGTGTTGTGCAGTCGTCAGCTCACTTAAAGCACTTGCCTGTCCTGTGTGGGATTAATTAAGAAACAGCAGGGTCTTAATTGTAAATAGGGCACTAGACTTCAGCCTCTTACAACTGTGGAGGACTTTCAAAGGACTTCTTAAATCAACATTCATTATTTTAGGTTAAAATATATAGGGGAGAAGTTAATATTTTTAGCCTTATACTTTTTTCTCGCCAACTTCAAACATCCTTTTACCTTTTAAATGGCCCTGTGGTGTGATACAGTAGTTTTAAAAGTACAAGTATTCCATGTAATCTCTCAATTATTATTTGAAGATGGATAATAATTATAAAAGAATTGCTAAACGTTTTAGATGGTGTGTGTAGTATGCCAGTCACACCTTCAATGTCAACTATACATTCTAACAAAGTCATCTGATTTTTTGTAATGTAACAATCTAATGTTAAATGTAGTTTAGCTTAGAGCTTTCGATAAAATGGCAATGTTAAAATATTCTAATCACTGTTCTTTTTAAAAGATAATGAAAAGATTATAAACTTACTCTAATCTGAATTTCAAATGGTGGTGCACATTTATTTTAAAGTAACAATGCTGTTGAACCTGTTTGTATGGATGTGCCACATTTCCTTGACTAAGCAGAGTAAAATCACCTGCCACACGGTATTTCCTCTCGTCAAAATACGTGAAGAAGCAAAACAGGAAACGAGGTGCAAAACCACATACGTTTTCTCATACGGAATGTACTATTTTGAGCTCCGCTTTGGTTTACCCTTTTTGTTTGTCTAACAGAGATTCTGTAATGTCTTAATAAAATAAAAACTTAAATAAAAAAGCAAATGTTTTATAGAGTGGTTGCTAAATACCTAATAATTAGATTAAATGTGCTTAAATTTCAGATATGGTGAGAGCTATAAGAAGGGCTGAAAGCCAGACAATGACAGACAGAAGGACCATTTCAAGAAACATACAGCAAGAGATTCCTGTCCAGGTCAGAAACACATGACATTGTTTCTAGCTGAGTTGTGTTGGTATAATTAGAGAACCTAGAAAATGTTTATGGCATATTTATTTATTTATTTATTTATTTTCATTAATTTTTCTATTTAAAATGTTGATTCTTTCATTGGTAGATTGTCTATTATGAGGGGTGTAATCCAAACCAAGATCAGCTAAGAAGCAGACAGAATGGCACGGTGAGTTCAAGCCCTGGTGCTTTGTGCCAGCTGGAATGTAACTGATCGTCATTTATCACACAGGGGCTGGAACAACAGTTGCCCCTGTACAGGGTATCGTGGTTGATTGTGCCTGTACAGATGGTTGGGTGAGGGGCACGTTCTGCCCATGTAATCCCTTTGCCCAAATGGCATTAGAGTCAGTCGAGACTGCTAAATCTGTTATGTGTTCACCAGTGTAGTACTCCATCAATGGGATCACTGTTGAGAGTTATCAATATTGTCATAAGGGGGTAGAATAATAAAAAAAAAATACATAATCATTTTTATCATAAATTTAAAAAAATAACAAATCTCCTTATAATTATGTTTATATATTAATGTTCCTATAAGTTAGAATTATATGGCATTTTTTATAACAATTATTTAATTTAATTATTTTATTTAATATGCATGTATGTAGGTAGGTATTATTTAGGGATGTCATTTAATTATTATGTCTACTCTGCTGACAGCCTGAGACAGCAATTGCAGACATGACACAGCTAAGAGGGACACGGATGAAAAAAGTAGAGAGGAAAAGTAGCCAAAGAGGAACTCCAACACAAGAAACAACAGGTAAATAAACCTATTAAACTTGATGCAATAGCAGTTACTGTACTTGTTTTGTGTTTTTTTAATCAAAAGCTGTTTGTAATGTCAGTAATTACATATATTGATTTTATTTTATCTGTGTCTTCCAAAGCTCACAAAAAGGGTGCCAAAGGAATGATGTGTGACACTGCTGGGGGGTCAAGGGTCACAGAGACAGCACCCGCCAGACATCGCTGGAGTAACCCCACTGAAACAGCCTTAAACTGGATACCAGCCAACAACACCTGTCTACCTCCCTGCAATGAATATCGAGTCCACATCAGTGACTGGACTACATCCACAACTCCAAGTCAAGAAGATAAAATCAACATTCGAAACTCAAAGAGAGACTCCTTCCCCAAAGGAGTGCTGCGTTCTAGCACCAGTGTGGATTTCTGTGCCTCCAATGTAAGTCAATTTTGATATATATACTATCGTTCAAAATTTGATATATCATTCAAAGGTTTTTTTAAAATGTTGTTGGAAGAAGTCTCTTATGCTCTCAAGGCTTCATTTATTTGATCAAAAATACAGTACAATTTAAAATAACAGTTTTCTATATTAGTATATTTTAAATGTTTTCAGTTTTCAATTTTCAACAGCCATCCAGTTTTCATTGTCACATGATTCTTGAGAAATCATTCTAACATGCTGATTTGCTGCTCAAAAAACAATTATTTTCAGGGTGACGACCTCCAGTGTTTTCTGAAGGTATATAGAGACCGTGTAAATTGATCATCTTTTCCTGTTTCCTGCATTCTCATATGTATCATCTTTCTAGCACTGAGCAGGAGTGAATGACTACACTCTATAACTCTCAAATAAAGTGAAGCTCTCATGAAAGGTTAGGAAGGGCTGTTTGTTTTCAAAAGCTTGTAGTGTTTGAAGAAATAGGTTATAATACTGTAATCCTGGATTTGGATTTTGCTTTGGCCAACTGCACACAGCTGGATTAGGCTGTTATTGTCTGTAGGGTTTTCTTGAACACTATTGGTCAGTTCATGCCTTGTACAGCAATCTGTATTAATCTGTAACCAATCTGTTGACCTTTTTTAATTAAATTCCACAATTTTCATTCAATTAAACACAAAAAGTGTTTAATTTTTGTGCCTCTGGCAACGCAAAATGTAATTGCAAAATTATGATTAATTTCAAACAAGTTTCCAGAACACTCTCCACGTCTTCCATTAGCTGCTCAAACAATAGTCCCGCCCCCAAACTCATGTCATTGGTTGCTGGTGAAACAATGTTTTTCGATACTATCACAGAGCAAATTGTTCAGGAAAATAAACATGGCTTACTTTTAGTTTTTGGCGTATATAAAGGCTGGATTTTAATTCTTGACATATAAAGAGCCCATGACTAACATGCTTTGCATATGCAAAGTACATAAGACAGATGTCAGATAAAACTCGTCGTTGTGCAGTTTTGCAAAAAATTCCTAACTGAAAGTTGTGAAAGTAGACAGGAAGTGTTTCAAAAGCATAGGTCCACTTCCTTGCGTGCAGTGGCGCTACTTCCCCTATACGGAGACCAGATTTTGCAATTTGGGCAAAGGACAAAAGGAATTTATTTTGATTAAAAGCTTTCACTTGAGTATATTTATAGTTTTCCTATAATGTGAAATTATGAACGTGACATTAATCATAAAAGTTATACGAAAAACGTAGTGGAAGCACAGATTCCTGCATCTATTCTACAAACTGAGGGCCTTCTTGAAACTAATATGATGCAAGGAGGGTTCAATTATGTAAAAACACCTCTATGGAAATTCTTTTTTTTTTCTGTGTGCCACAGAGTCCCACTTATGAATTTGTGTTACTCGAAATGACTGTGAAGTGGTGAACCACAAAATGCAGACTCAAGCATTTAGTGTTTTTCCCCTGTAGAACTGATGCTTTGATAAAAGACAGAACGCGCATTGGCTCACATCCTGTGTGATTTAAGGAAGTTCTTGTAATCGGTTGTTCTGCTGAGACATTGCATTCTTACACTTGTGGAGCTGAGAGGTAAAACCGCTGGTTTCAGATTAGAGTTTCATTTTAAGGAAAAACTGTATACACACATCAAGGCGATGCTTCAAAGGGCTGCTTCAAATGCATCAGACAAACCAAAAAGTCTTAAACCTAAGGTAGGATTTATTAATGTATCTTAATATTTCAGGTAATAATCAATTTATCAAGTTATTCAAGTAGTTCAGATATATTAGGCTATAATCAAAAATGTATCATGCAGTGCTGGCATATCATAGTAGATCTGACGTTTGAAATTGGACCAAGAAAATGGACATTTTTAAGAATAATGTAACAAAAAGAAAACAGCTTGACAACACACAGCATTTCTGAACAAGTATGAACAGCTCTGTCAAGGTCAAATTCACAAGAATGGCTTTAATGATACAATAGTTCGCTATTTGATTGAGATTACATGGATTTTAAATTTAGATTTGTATTTTCCTGTGGAAGAGCTGACAGGTTTTGAGCAGATTATGAATCATTCAGTGTTTTTATCAAATTGAAAACTGTAAAACCATGGCATAATGTACTGAAGTGCTCTATAACTTGATGACATGGACATATAATGGACTATAATGACTTTTTTTCATTTTATGCAAAGTAATATACATGTACATGTTGCATGTGCCTTGCTGTTATATCCTTTATAAACGTGTTCGGTTTTGTTTACCTGACACAGCGATCCACCAGTTTTGGAAGATTTGACACATTCAGAAATCAACACTCCCCTTCCAGACTTGAGGAAAATGGAGCAACTGAGGTAAAAGAAATTTGCATGAATAAGACATGTATTAATCTGGTTTATGCCCCATTATGTTTCTGGTTTGTTATACTATGTTTCCTCATAAAATATTTTTCACTGCCTCTTAAATGAAACACCAGCAGCCTACTTTAATTACAGTACCCTAACTGACCACTACATATATGCCATATATATATGCAAAAGGATTATCAAAACATTGTTTTGCATGTATAAAACAGGCAGAGGGTGAATCTCCAGCAGAAAACTGCGAGAAACCAGGAAGTTTGGGAAAAAAGATGAAAGCCATCTCGATGACTATGCGTAAACGGATGGCCAAGAAACACATCAAATCCTACTCTGAAGACATGGTGAGTCACAATGCAAGTTCCTCATTTGATTACTGACACTGATTAAGCAACAAAGTTCTTTATTACCCAAATATCAGCAGTTCATCAGATTGTACAGGGGTTGGTTTGCATTTAAAGAAATATTAAATATGTCTAAATAGTAGTGGGGCGTTATTCCCTTTGTTAATGTCCTAAAATGTTTTTTCTAATTATATATATATATATATATATATATATATATATAAAACACAGCGACCTCTTATATGTCAATATATCAAGGGAATTTTGATTCCTCAGTTCATGACTCCTTTAAATTTGAATCTGTTTTTAACTTCTGTTTTGACCCAGAAAAAAATGAAGTACACTCTCAGAAAGAAAAGTACAATACAAAGCTGTACCCTAAGGTCCTAAAGCTAAAAATATTAGCTAAAGCTATATATTAGAACTTAAATATGCATTTTAGTACTTTTTGAAAGGGTACTGCTCCAGTGACAGTTTTGTACCTTTTTTCTGAGAGTGTACCTTATGACCCAGAAATTATGGCCCACAAAACCAACCTCTGAAACCAACCAACCAACCCCAGTTCTCCCTATCACTTAATCTGTAGAATAGTTCATACGAATATCCAGACTGATATTTTGTTTGGCGCAGGGTGATGACACTGAGGGAGAAACAGAGAATGGGTCTCCAGCAGAGAAGAGCTCAGACCACACCAGCAACTCATTAGAAAGCCTCTACAGTGGACAGAGCTCATCCAGTAAGCATCTACACACAAGCGACTGAAGTTGAAAGTGATTTGACATTGTAATCATAATCTTTTTGTTTTTGTATTTATTGGCTCAGGTGGTGTGGCTAGCAATTCGGATGTATCCAGTAACAGAGACAGCCTGAAACTGGAGGAGGAAGTGCCCTACACGGGACAGTTCTTCGGGCGAGCTAAAGTACATACAGACTTTGTCCCCAGTCCATATGATACAGACTCCCTAAAACTGAAGGTGAAATAAAAATTGTGATTTTTTTTTTAAATTCAAGATTACTTCCAGTTGAATTAATCAGCACATTTTAACTGCCAATAGTAAGTTAATGGTGTTGGTATTCTTTTTCAGGTGGGAGACATCATCAGCGTCATAAGTAAACCACCCATGGGCATATGGACTGGCATGCTTAATAATAAAGTGGGGAATTTCAAGTTTATTTATGTTGATGTTCTGCCTGAGAAAGAGAAGGAAGAAGAGGAGGAGGCCCCAAAAATAAGACCCGTGAAAGTGTGCAAGAAGCCACGACCAAATACTCTCCTGGAGTTATTAGAGAGACTTCATTTAGAGGTATAACCACAGACAGGACACACGTGTATACATGTACACACATGGAAACATCACTTATCCTTCATGCCCACCTGCTTAATCCAGCAAAATCCAACAGAAAACTATCTGCGGATTTTAACGTCACTATCTTCACCTCACACTGATTGGCTGCCACCAGTGTTTTAATTGTTAACTAAAATAAAATTAAATTAAATGAAATCCAAAAAAAAAAAAAATCTGAATAGTAGATGAAAGACTTAAAAACATTTTTTCTAGAAATGTTGCCTTGTAAACGAACTTAAATAAATAATTTTAAGTTAAAATACTAAAATAGATGAAAAACTTAAAAACATTTTTTTAGAAACACTGCCTTGTAAACTCACTGAAAAAAAAATTAAGGTAAAGTACTAAAATAATATAAATATAACAATCTAAATTATATTATAGTAATATATGATGGTATATAAATAGATTAATAAAATAATATAAATAATAATAGCTTTATAATTAATGTTCAATAAAAATGACAAAAGCATACTTACAACAAACATAAAATGAATATAAAAATAAAAGCCAATTAAAAAAGAAAATGCTAAATAGTATATAAAATATACTGCCATTTTTGTCAGTGGCATATTTGACCTTTTCTGATTACTTTGACACTCTCACTCCTTGTTATTACATATCAATCCCACAAAAAAGTTAATAAATAAATAAACACTCAGCTCCCTAGAGAATAGAATTAATTAAAAATGCCCGTTCACATCCACACTAGTTGACATATATGATTTAGTGCAAGCGCAAGATAATTCCCCTAAAATTTTGATTATAAATGTCCATAAATTTGTCTTTGACGGGATAGTTTATAGTTGTATTGCACATTTTAATGTTCAAAATCTCTTTTGTCACAGGAATATGCATCTTCATTACTCCTCAATGGCTACCAGACAGTAGATGATCTCAAACATCTGAAAGAGAGGCATTTGATTGAGCTGAATGTGACCGATCCAGAACACAGACACAGGTTGCTTGCTGCATCAGACTGCCTCTATGTCACAAGCAGTGAGTATCAATACAAGCAGTTTGACTGACAGCTATGAGCAAAACTATATTTTGGTTTTCTCTGTGTCCATCTCAGGAAACATTATGTCAGCAAGCCTCAGGAAGGACACAGATACCGCAATCTTTGCATCGTCTGTTTTTGTGTTTTGATGAAATTCTGCCTTTTTGAAATATTAGAGTCAGACAGCGAGTCCAGTATTACTGAAAGTCACAACCTTATCTGTTTTAATTTAATCTATAACGCTCTGTGCCATTAGGAACAGCCTTTTCCTGTAAATGCAGGTCAGGATTAATTGGCGTTTGGATGTGGGAGCAGGTGGCACAAGGCTGGGCTGCTCTGGCTGATATGAGTGTGGGATAATAACCAGGAAGACATACTGTCATTTAATTAACATTAATTTCATTTGGGTTTTTGCACAAACGCAAACCTGATTTGTTCGGCAGGAATGAAATTAACGAGCAGGAGTCTGTATGAGAGATTTAACCTTTCTTTGCTTTGGCTTACAGAAGACGAAGAGGGAGCGATGAAGGGCAATGAGGAGGAAGACGAGGATAATGACTGTCCCAGAGACTCGGGTTGTTTTATTCCTGCAGAGTGTCCTGACAGCTGAGAGATATCTCATGTCTCTCTCCTGATATCATTTCATGTTAAAGCTACAGACACAGAACTCTTTTAATGTGTTTTCTTTTGTCACAGTGTGCGCTCATCTTTCATTTAGATGTACTTGTGTTTTGTATTTACACATTCTTTGTTCAGCTTTGTGTTGATGTAACCTATTTCTGTTAATGCAGATGTTATTTGAACTTTCATGGCAACTTACTTGTGTGAGGAATTTTTACAGCTTTTACAAATGTTTATGATGACTGAACTGTATATAATATTATTAAAAAATGTTATTTATTCCGAAACTTTCTATTACTTCCTCATTTGGCTGTCTTTGAATAGGTACACATTGCTACTACTGCTAAAATTTATTCTATTAACTTTCCATCTGTTTCTCAAAATAACTATGCGGTTTCGGTGGGTGTTTGGTGGAATGAGTTTCCAGATGACTAGTCACGTGCAATGACTGATAAGGAGGTTTAGTTTCAAAGCACTTTCCAGTTTCCCTTCTTTCCCTGAATTAATGCTAAATACGCAACTCCCGTTTCTGATCAACATGCTAATATATATTGGTAATGACCAATATTTACTGATACAATCTTGACTCTACCTAAAATGTGTTTATTTTTGGTAAATGAAAAAGTTCTTTGAAACAAGACACCTAAACTTTATAGTTTGTCGGTTGTAAAAAATAAATAAATAAATAAATAAATAAAAGTTTTCATACATATTTACTACCAATTCATACATATTTATTATCAACTAAGGTCTTGTGGCAGGAAATAAATGTGTGTGACCACATTTATTTATTTTACTTCTCTGCTTGTGAAAAAGGGGGGAACAAAAAGCTCAAAAAAGTGGAAAAATATTTTTATTCCATTAACAATAATTAATTCATAAATGCAGGTTTGCCAATAATATTTTAATTACAACTGTTGATATTGGATTTCAAATGTATTATTATTTTTATTTGTTCGTTTGAACCATCCATACTGTCTTGCGCACTAGAATTCTGAGTTTCTTTAAAGTCTCCGGTTTCGAAACTAAAAAAAAAAAGAAACTAAAAAAAGATGACAGGAAGTTGTGCAGAAGTCCGCTTTCGCTTTACAGTGCATTCTGGGAAGTGTAGTTAACAGCAGCAGTTCCTATCACATTTGTAACTATGCTACTGATAAAAAGAACTACAACCCCCATCAGCCAAACAGTACGCATTAGGTCGACGTGTATGTTCGCTCAGTCGGCGCAGATACTGAATGAACATCTCTTATACAACTATCCATAACATTTTGGGTTGGAAACATGGCCGGGGAAATGTCCATAATAGGTAAGTGTTAAATTAAACTAATGTACTCGTAAAGATATATGTCAAATTTAACAGAGTTACCATCCATTGTAGCCGTTAGCTAGAAATAGAACTGACGCATCTAGCATGAAAGTCCCAAATAACTGACTGTACGTGGATAACTACCGGTATATCAGACAGACAGATAGATATTGTCCAGCTTTAGACAATACAGTCAGCCTCAAACATCAGCTGACACAGCTGGCGTCCGTTCTTTATATTACAGCTGTTACAGCGGCTGTGTCTCAAAATCTAGGTTAGTTAGCTACCTATCTAGACGCACCAGGAATAAGGTCTAGATTTGCCTTGTTTTGTTTTTTCTACATACCACGTTTTTGGACAATATATTTTTGCAATACATTTGAACGACATACGTATAGTAACCATTGAGTTATATGGTAGCCTATATAACTACAGAAACATCTCCTGATTTCACCATTTTTCTCAGTCATATATATTTTTGTGTGTCCCTACAGGTTCTGTCATCCTGGCTTTGTTCCTGGCAGGATATCTGGGACAGCAGTACCTGCCCCCTCCGAAGCCCAGGGTCATTGGGTTGGATCTTGGGACCACTTTCTGCTCTGTGGGAGTGTTTCAGCCAGGCACAGGCGAGATTGAGGTTATTGAAGATGACAAAGGTCGCAAAAGCATTCCGAGTGTGGTGTCATTCACCCCTGCTGGTGTGTTTTCTGGACATGAGGGCCAGGAATTGTCTGACATAAATCCTCAAAACACAATTTATGATGCCAAGAGATTTATAGGGAAGATTTTTGACGAAGACACTTTAGAGAAAGAGAGCGCACGATACCCGTTTAAGGTACACATTTCGTATTTTACAGTCTTTTACAGTCTTTAATTGCTCTTGCACTGCTTGCTGTGTCTCTAACATTTTCTTTACTATTTTAGGTGATATTCAACAACGGGAGTGCAGAATTTTTAGTCTCTACAAATAGCACCTTTACAGTTACTCCTGAATTTATCGGATCCCGTCTCCTGCTGAAAATGAAAAAGATGGCAGAGAAGCAAATAGGAGTACCTATCGATAAAGCCGTTATATCAGTGCCAGCAGAGTTTGATGAGAGGCAAAGAAACTACACCATAAGAGCTGCTAACCTAGCTGGTCAGTTTACTACTCATTTCTTAAGGTGTACATTAACCGCAAAAGCCAGTCATTTCATTAGGAATCCACAATTAGGAAATTTTTTCACACAAATTCACTGCATTGACCAACAGAAAGCTGCTTGGTTTGACACTAACTTCCATGCAAGCTGTCTCACATACATCTCTATGCTATTGATAATTGACCTTTTTTTGCACACAAAATTTTGCTAATGTAACCACAGCTTTGTCTGTCACAACTTGGTTATATCTTGCTATTGGAATCTATGGAAGGCACTCAAACAAAAAAAAATAAAGGTAAATTGTGATTTTTTTTTTTTTTTTAACTCACAATTCAAACTTTTCCCTTGCTATTCTGAGAAAACTCAGAATTGTGAGAAAAAAAGTCAGAATCCTAAGTTTATATAGGACTTGTTTTGCAATTGCCTTTTTTTATTTTTTTATATTCTGTGGCGGAAACTGGCTTCCATAGAAATCAGTACAAGTATCCTCGTAAAAGCTGATAATGTTCTGATTTAAATCTATAATAGTTGACTGATCGATCATTGTGCATGTCTTCCTCATTAGGGCTGGACATCCTGCGGGTGATAAACGAGCCCACGGCAGCGGCGATGGCTTATGGACTGCATAAAGCAGAAGTGTTTAATGTGCTGGTGGTGGATCTGGGAGGAGGAACACTAGATGTGTCACTTCTTAATAAGCAGGGTGGCATGTTCCTTACCAGAGCAATGGCAGGTGAGCTGGATGATATGACATTATAAATGTATCAACTTGGAGAGGTTTTACTATGGTGGGTATATTTGTGTGGCTATTAATGGGCAGGGCTGCTTTATGTTATTTAAATATTTGAGACACATGCGGCTCTGTATTTTTCCATTATTGAGAGTTTGTTTATTAAAGTAATGAGGAGAAAGAAATAATGGGTGTATAGTTGTATATGTTTGCCAAGAAGTTTATTGTAATTTAACTTACACAATGTAGAATTCAGCTGATGTCCATTTACAGGTATAAGAAATTTGAAGCTTTTTAGTTCCAGTGTTACACTCTAAGGGTGTATTCACACCAGGAAAGTCCACTAGTATAATTCAAATTTCATGGAATTTTTTTGTAGTTATGTTTTTCTAGTTCAGTTCTACAGTATTTTTTGTGAGTTGTGTTTTTTCAAATCCTTATACAGTCATCACCTTATACAGCCAAATGATTAGAAAATTCAAAGAAAATCATTGAAATTCATTGTTTAGAGAATGTAGGGACCCTGGTTATGACCTTTTGTATTTTAATACACGTACCATGTTTTTCCCCAGGCTCAGTGGTTTGACCTCAATGGGTATTTAGGTTAGAAGGTTTTGGGTAGTGCAATCTCAGCGAAACCTCACTGACATTTACCTAACAACACACATGGAAATGGTGTCACATCAAGTCCATGCCTTCATCCTGTTTCAGCACGAGATTAACACATGCTCTTCATCTCCACAGGTAATAACAAGCTTGGAGGGCAGGACTTCACCCAGCGTTTGCTACAGTACACCATCGAGCGAGTGCGGCAGCAGTACGGTGTGCCTCCTACTCTTAAAGAAGACATCCACCTCCTCCGACAGGCCGTGGAGGCCGCCAAGCTCAACCTCACCCAGGAGCCTCGCGTTCACCTCCGTGTTCCTCTTCACCTGCAGACAACAGGAGCAAACGGAGCGCAGGAGGAAAAAGTCCTGTTTCAGGAGAAGCTGACGCGGGAACTCTTTGAGGAGCTGAATGCAGATCTCTTCCAGAAGATTCTGACACCCATTGAGACGGTCCTCATAGAGGGCCATCTAGAGAAAGAGGAAGTGGATGAGATTGTCCTGGTGGGAGGGTCTACGAGGATCCCCCGCATTAGACAGCTCATTAGTCAGTACTTTGGAAAGGAACCAAACACCTCAGTGGACCCTGACCTGGCTGTGGTGACAGGGGTAGCCATTCAAGCAGGCATCATGGGCGGCTCTTGGCCTCTCCAGGTCAGCGCAATTGAGATTCCCAACAGGCACCTTCGTAAGACCAACTTCAGCTGATTGGTTGAGAGACTTAAACTGCTACTTGGGCATTTGTCACGTGACTGCTATGTGCCAACAAACCAAAAACCGGTTAAACGATGTGCGTTATATGTTTTTGCTTCCTTAAACGCATTAGCTTTGCAATGATTTCCTGATTGGGCCAAACACAATGGTTACTGGAGCATTTGTACTGTCTGGACTTGTTGGCCCAAATTAAAATTTATACATTTATCTTAGAATTGAGAAAATATTTTCCCCTTGTTATCTTGAGCAAGTGTCTGTTTGGGACCATATTGGTTAGTTTATTGCCATCTGTGTGCCTAACTGGTACTAACTGTGCAATAAGTCATTGACAACTGGTTTGGCAGGTTTAATGATGTTATATTTAGGGAAGCAGCTGTTTGTATATAACTGAATAATCATTCCAGTCTCAGTTATTTATTTATTTATTTTGCCAAGGCTAGTTGTGATTTCAGGTAGCTGTTTCTGTCTACTGGAGTTTTGCTTGTGCCTTTTCAGTCATTGCCACAGTTAAATGTGTACCGTAGACTAAGCATAGTCTGATTTGTACTTTATTTTTAAAGACTTAATGTCTTTTTTGTGAGGTTTTTTTTTTTTGGAATAGAGTTGAGTATTAGTAAACCATAATACAACCTGCCAACTGTTAAATATAATTTAAAATGTACCAGCATGACCAATGTGGTATTTAGTTCATTAACTCTTCAAACTGAAGCTTTTATAAGAATGTGAATGAAAAGATATATAAATGTTTACATATATTTCGTGTTTAGGTTCACATTTTTCTGCATATTAAAAAAAGTGAAGTATAATTACCCACATGGACCAAAAAAAAAGATGTTGCTTTTTGTGTTGACCTGTCTTGTTTATATAATGATAAAAAGCTTAATATTAGATATTGAAAATACTTTTTACAAAGTGTGAATATAGTTTAATGCACTTTACATATAGAGGAGTTCAGAACATTGCACAAAATCAAGTCAAAAGGGAAAACAATTTTACATTTATCAGTGTGAATGCATATTCAAAACGTTACTGTAACTAAAAAACATTGAATTCTATTTTTGTACAGTCCTGTTCCATTTCATTTGTTGCATTATGCACAGAACCTGGTTTGTTTGTGTGTGTGATTAAAGTCCTTTAACTTTTGCTACTGTGCAAAGAAAAACAAAACTTGCTAAAACTGCAGAGTTTTTTTTATTGATCAACCTCTGAAACACATCAATACAAAATAAAAACATCAAACAGCACAATCGTTCAGCCTCGTCCTCTGTGTGACAGCACAAGCCACTGTAAACAATGTCACATCTCACATTTACAATATTAAGTAAAGGGTCAGGACATCTCAGCAATGGGAAGCCCTGTACAAAATATTTAATACATGAAAAGCTACTCAAACAAAAGGGTTGAGACTAAAATGACAATGTAACAGCTTAAAAAATAAAATAAAAATCACTGAACAATATTCAAACACACTTTTTATTATAGGACAGTGTCCGAGTAATATTGCACAGCATTGAAACTCCAAGCCAGCTTCCTTTATAAACAGTGTTCAACTATACAATCCAAACTCAGTTTTGGACAGACCCTTTTTCATGGATCTTTAAGTTTTGGTTTCTGTAATCCACCATTTCGACCTAACTAGGGGATTTTTTTTTTTGTTTTTCCTAAATTAAACCACAGATATGTATGCCAAACATAAATATTCCATGTAATCTGGCATCATACCTACCTAGACGATAAGGCTGGGTGATTTCCTTCCAAAATGAAACTGAACCTCATGCTAAATAGGTGGTATATTAAATACAGCAAATATAACTTGAAGGCTAAAGGCAGGCACTCTGTAAACACCTGTTTATTGTTAAAAATGCACAACCGTTTGAACAGAAGGCATCATTAGACTGTGAATATCACACCAAACCAAGGTCTAGAAATAAAAAAAAAAACTGGCATAATATGTTATACTCCACATTGGCTGGCTATGGAAGATTAGAAAAATAAAATCCCCAAAAACCGACAGATAAAATCCACTATATTATCACAGGCATGCTTTCAATACGAAGCAAGTAACGGGCATTCCAGGATCCTCAAGCGTTACGTAGGGAAAGAGGCCACAGATTTGGTAATATAGTCAATAGAAGAACCGCACTTCCTACTTCTTTTTACTGTCCAGAATTTAAAACAAGCAACTTAATAGTGGAAGAAAAGAATAATTTTCTGTACACGGGTCCATCAGAAACAGTAGGCTAAGAGTTGAGTCAGTAGTTCAGAGGAGGCACCACAAGCTTGATCAGGATGTGATGTGATTTTTTTGTTCCATGAGTCAATGAGCAACATCTTAATTGGTGTAGTAGTCAAATCCATTTTCCATATAGGGTTCATCGCTGGTGACTCCATTGCTCACCTCTGTGGAATAAGACGACAGGAGGCAATACAAATTATGCTTAATGCCCACAACATTTACAAGACCTCCATTATGACAAACCACAAACCAAGGATCTTCAATCATACTGGAGATATACCGGCTCTGTTCCAAACCCTAGTGAGCTGCCTACCTAGACAGCACTTTATTAGGCATCACAGGTGTGAATCTAATGTGAAAGCAGTTTAAAACAGTAAACCGCACACATATATAAGATGGATTTTTGTCTACAAATCTTGGCCAAAGTCAGCATTACACATTTACAGCTAGTGTAATTGTGAAAAGCAATTTATTCACTGAGGATATCCGAGATGGAAACTATATTTTATTATTACAACATCAATAGAAAACAGTTTCATACCATTTAAAAAATTACAATATTTGTGTTTTTGTGCCGAGCAGCAGATAAATTCATTAGCTTAGCTACATGCTAACGCTACTTTCAACAACTTTCAACAATCAACTTTCAATAGACAAGTCTCTCATTTTCAAGATGGCAGACAAAGTTGAAGGAAACAATATTTCATTCAAAACCTTTACTCAGTAATATCAATAGAAAAGTTTGTGATAAAAATGAGTTCATTCAGTAAATTTATGTAAACTACCATTCCAGTGGGTTTTAGTTTAAGAAAGATGTATTTTTCAGCAAAGATGGGTGTAATTGATTAAAAGTGATATTAAAGATTGACATATTCACTCATTTCTTATCAATGTTGAAAAGAACAGAATTCATAAGAATGATTTCTAAATGATCATGTGACTGTAGTCTGCAGTACTGAAAATTCAGCTTTGTCATCAAAGGAATAAATTTAATTTTAAAATATATTCAAATATAAAACAGTTATTTGAAACTGTAATAATATTTCACAATATTACTGCATTTTTGATTATATAAATGCAGCCTTTGGTGAGCAAAAGAGACTTTTTTCAAAAATAACAACAATACCTACTTCAAAATGAAAAAAAAAAAATGGTACGGAGTGCGTGTGTGACCGTTTACTAAGTTTATGCCTGTATAGAACATTTCAACTCAGTCATAAGGATCAATATATTAAAATGCTTTTCATGGTAGCTACTTATGTAGTTTGCACGCTTGGAACAGAGCCAGTGGTGAAAAAGCAAACTGTAGATCTTCTTTGTGAATTCCACACATCTGAATGATCGGGTTAGCTATCATCACCCTCATACTCACCAAACGCAGGCCACAGTTACCCTGGCCATTGATGCTACAGCCCTGCATGAGCTATCATTCAAGCTGTGGGATGTCAGAGGAGTATGGATTGATGGCTGAATGGATGCAGGAAGAGACGGGATGGTGGTAGACAGTGAGAGACAGGAAGGAGAGGGGAGGGAATGCGATGGAATGGGATGAAGGGATGCGGTGACAGACTCAAACCCAGGAGGTGGACAGCTACTGTGGCTGACCTTAGAGACAGGGCAAACACACACAGAGAGGCATGCAAACATTGCTAGGACACATGCACACACAACATTAAACCAAAAACACTTTACATGCAACACATGTACAGTCAACTGGACATTAATCGCAAAATAACCCATGACAGAGGGATCTTGTGTCACTCTGAAGGAGATAATGCGATAATGAACATTGGCTGTACATTATCCCACTTATTACACATCTACTTTTCAAAGAAATACATCATCAGTGGATCCTCTGCAGTGAATGGGTGCTGTCAGAATGAGAGTCCAAACAGCTGATAAAAACATCACCTTACAAACACACATTTTTTAATTTCACAAGACATTACTTCATGGACTGGAGTGGTGTTTCTGAGTCTGACTCATTCTGACGGCACCCATTCACCGCAGAGGATACAAGTGAACAAGTGATGTAATGCAAAATTTCTTCACATCTGTTCTGATGAAGAAACCTATCTACATCTTGAATGGCCTGAGGGTGAGTATATTTTCAGCACATTTTCATTCCTGGTGAACTATTCCTTTCAAATAAATACTAAAGTCCTTCAGATTTGAGTCATAAGATGGCGCTAATGAGTTTAAATTCTTGCTAAAAAAAAGAGAAACAATGTGGAGTAATATATGACATATTAAAAACAGCACCAGTATTTTGCCATGAACAAAGGTGAAATATGCAGTTTAGTGATTATTATACAAATATTTGATTGACCAATCAGAATCCAGGATTTCAGAGCGCAGTGTAATAAGCTTACGTACAGTACAGCATTCTCATACACACGCAATATGAGAAACGTCAAAAGGATGTGGTTAGGTGGCTCTTACCAGAGAAGATGAGCTTCTCCTTCATGATGTTGACATCTCTGCTGGATCTCCTGACGGCTGCGCTCAGCATGATCTGCTCTGGGTTGTAGCTCCGCATCCCGCTCATTCTCCACCTGTTATCACGTGCACACACAAACACACACACGTACACAGACTGACCTTAGTGACATATCCAAACAGAGTTTACATTGATACTGCTGACTCTGCTAATAAAATCTATGCTTTTTAAAATCATTAATCTCACAGTGATCTACTAATGTAATTGGTATTCTATGATATATACAGTGTGTTTACACTACCTACCAAAAGTTTGGGGCAGTGACTTTTTTTTAAAGAAATTAATACTTTAAGAAAGGATGCATTAAATTGATCAAAAGTGATGCCAAAGACTATTATTACCTTCTATTTATCAAATAATCTTGAAAAAAATATATATATTAAAGCTTCCACAAAAATATTTAGTTACTGTTTTCAGAACTGATAATGTTTCTTGAGCAGCAAATCAGAATATTAGCACGATTTCTGAAGGATCATGTGATAGACTGGAGTAATGTCTGGATAATATCTTTTAATCTGACACCATCTGTCAAAACTGACATTTTGGGGTGTTTTTTGGTCCAAAACAAAAGCATTTGAACTAAACTGGATAGCTGGTAGGAATATAGATAACCTTAACCTTAAAAGCAAGTTTCCATATAAGTGTAAACTGTTTTTGTGGGGGAAAACCACTCTTCTAAACCGGTAGAAAATTATTCTCTGACTGAAACAAAAGCCAGCTAAACAATCTTTAACCGTCAGTCATGTGATTGTCACCCCCTAGTGGATGAAAGCGGAGTGACTTAGCAAAACCCTCGAGTCTTCCTGTTTGTGAACCTTAATCCAAGTCTTTCCACATAATGTACCTTAAAAATGATAAGCAGTGATATTAAAGTGTAATCGTGTGGGCTGTGGTTTAGTGAGAAGAGTTAGTAATAGCATTGACAAAATACAGGTAGAATGAAAGATCCAGGCAGATAGATTGAAACAGGGTTATACAGAGAAAGAAGGGCAAGAAAGGGAGATATACACTGGCAGCATGGGCCAACAGCGCTGACCCAATTACCTGATCATGTGATAGCTGAGAGATGCCAGAATGCAGCAGAGAAGAGGAGCATGCACATCAGGCAGAGAGCAAGAAGAAGAGGAGGAGAGGTGGAAGAAAGGGTACAAGAGTAAAAGAAAGGGAGAGAATTAAGAGGTCAGTTCAGAAAAGCAGATGCAAATGTCACTATGGCAAGCGCAGCAAACCTAGAGAATCCAGAGCCCAACATAACATTGAGTTTTCAGTTCACACATTTACCAGTGATGCTGATCTCCAGCATTATGCAAAACAACATCAACGTAAACACATTTTCTTCTTATCCTTCTTTCCTTTTCTTTCACGCTAGAGGTAATCATGTTTCAGGATGCATTAATATTTGTTTTGCAAAGGTCAAACAACGTGAATTTCCAATGGGAATCTGATGAAACTACAACACATTATTTGATTGTGTGAAACAATCCAAGTGAAGTTATTTCATGTTTATTTACTAGAATTTACAATCTAGATGTTTTAGGAGTGACTTTAAATAAACTTTAGCTTTCATTACTACAACATTCAGAGTCATATTTTCTTTCAGACCAAAACTGTACTGCAGGTGATTTTAAGCAGTTAAAAGTATTCAAGTTTTTTGTTCACACAGAACTTAAAATGATTACATTTCAAATTACTATAATAAAACATTTCTTTAGTAGAATAAACTAAACATTTGCATATAGATATTTTAACTTTCTATAAACATTAATTTTTTTTTATTGCTCATAATGTACACTACCGGTCAAAAGTTTTAGAACAGTAAGATTTTTAATGTTTTTTAAAGAAGTCTCTTCTGCTCACCAAGCCTGCATTTATTTGATCTGAAGTACAGAAAAAAAGTGTGAAATTTTGAAATATTTTTACTATTTAAATAACTGTTTTCTATTTGAATATATTTTAAAATGTAATTTATTCCTGTGATTTCAAAGCTGAATTTTTAGCATCATTATTCCATTCACATGATCCTTCGGAAATCATTCTAATATGCTGGTTTGCTGTTCAAGAAATGTTTATTAAAAATATTTCAAACTTTTGCTGTTTTTCTGTACTTCAGATCAAATAAATGCAGGCTTGGTGAGCAGAAGAGACTTCTTTAAAAAAAAACATTAAAATTCTTACTGTTCTAAAACTTTTGACAGGTAGTGTATATGAGATTAACATGATTTTTTAAGAGATTAAAATTTAATTTAAGTAATTTAGTTTATGTATTGGAAAGTTGGATAGAAGTTGGAAAGAAGGATTTTGAAAGTTTTTTGTTAACTACAACTAAATCTAAAACTAATTGGAAAAATAAAATAAAAAATATTAGATAAAGCTTAAACAAAAATGATAAATTGTTGTCTTGGCAACCAACATTTTCATTATAAATAATAGAAAAAGTAAAATAAGTTGAAGTACTAAAACGGCTAAAACTGATATACATATACAAATATAGATAGATAGATAGATAGATAGATATAGATAGATAGATATATAGATAGATATAGATATAAACCAAAAAAAATTACAAATGCACATAACATAACTACTAAAACTTAAACTAAACTAAATAAAATGAAAACATATATAAATAAAAGTGAATTCAAAATATTAATAAATACTACAACAGTATATAAATAATCCAAAAATAACACTGAACTAGAACTACGTCTTAGTTTGAATAAAACATTATCCCTATAATCTACAGCATACCATGTCAAAAAAGTGGTCACTTACTTCTGGAATATAAATATTCCCAGAACTACAGCAAAGGAAATGAGATCAGTAGAGATCCATATCAAGCAATACTCATCCGGACTCTAGAAAAAGACACAAACGTTAATGAGGCACACACACCACTAGATGGCGCAAGAGAATACATATTACAGCCATTGCTAAATTATTATAAAATATAAAACACGCTCATTAATACTATATTAAATAGGGTAATATTATCAAAATTTATTATATAAAAATGGCGATCTCAATCATGCATTTGCCCCTTAACATGTTTATCATATTTTTAAGTTATATTCTAAAAAAAAAAAATTTTTTAAAGGCAGTATGCTTCTCATTTTGAATGAAGGCCAGAACAGCAGATGCTGACCAATTATATATCTTGGAAAAGCGTGACGGCTTTGTGCTGTTGCTTAATAAATAATCTACAAGCAGATGAGGGTTTGTACCATGAGCCAGAGCGGATAGTGCACCTTCCTCAGCACCTGCGGGGCCTCAGAGGAGACGGACGGCACCCCACTACACCACAGCAGGGAATACAGCCACGGCTCGTTCACCGAATACAGAGTCAGACTGATGTTGTTCTCGTTATAAAGCCTATTAAAATAAACACACAGAGATATATGAATAGCTTTTACACACTTGACAGCGCAATTACAGGTTTTTGCATTTCCAGTTCATTACACTAGTGGCGCAGACACTGCAGCTTTTGTTACAAAACTGTCCTTTGTCCTGTAATGTAGGTGTTGTAAGCGAGACCAGGTGTCTGTAAATAGGGCAGCATCCTACCGGACGTCCTGCGCAGAGGCCTGGTTGTAGCGCAGCAGGACCCTGCTTATGCCTTTATGATGGAGTGTGTCGAGAGGCAGCTTCTGCACAGATGTCTGCTCTAAACCGGGAGCCACATTCCTCACCATCTCCCTGTTACTGTCCACCGTCCACATCACCTACACATAACACACACAACAAAAGAATATAAATGTGTTTTATATATATATGCAACACACACACACATATATATATTTATTTCTATTTTACATACATATATTCCTATTTTAAATAGATGCTGTTCTTTTTATTGTTTTATACATCAAAGAATCCAGAAAAAAAGTGTCACAGGTCCAACATTGAAAATAAATCAGCATACTAGAATGATTTCTGAAGAATCATCTGACATTAAAGACTGGAGTAATGGTGCTGAAAATTCAGCTTTGCATCACAGGAATAAAGTCCATTTTAAAGTATATTAAAACAGAAAACCACTATTTTAAATTGCAATAATATTTTACAATATTACTGTTTTTTCTGTATTTTTAAACGCAAGGCTGCATTTTAAATGCAGCCTTGAGCAGAAAAAACTTCTTTAAAAAAAAAAAAAAAAAAAGTACATATATTTTTAATAAAACCTGATTATACTTATAATTTTTATGGCCAAAATTAAAATGAAATTCTATTAGCTCGTAATATAAACCAATGATATTTTTATAACAGTATAGCAGACTAAAATAATGCATATAAATATCAGTTTTCACTTTGTATCTCCCAATAATATGTCTTAGTAAGACAATATGCAAATATGATAAGACATAATTTTATTATCAGACAAAGTCTGACATATTTCTTGCGTGACAGTATTGTTAAATGCTTGGTTTTATGTTGAAAGCTTTGTAGTTTTTATTGTGGATGGCAAAACATATAATGCAATGCATTACAATGATGATTGAGAGATCATAATGACAAATTTACG
Source organism: Tor tambroides (assembly GCA_021397915.2). Taxonomy (NCBI): domain Eukaryota; kingdom Metazoa; phylum Chordata; class Actinopteri; order Cypriniformes; family Cyprinidae; genus Tor; species Tor tambroides. Next base: position 20,383 of record JAFVLL020014969.1, on the reverse strand, counting down.
TTGATACTCAAATTAAAACATGATATTTCGAAAAACATGATATATGGATTACCAAGTAAATCCAAGTTGCTTAAGTCCAGTAAGTGCTCATGGTGAAATAAAAATAGTAGTTATTTAAGGAAAACTTCTTAAAACATCACAACAGGTTTTTCAGCAAAGTTTTGATCATGTTGATCATTTAAAGGCCTTAGAAATTTGTATATCAAATAAAATTCAGTAGGACTTATATAGGGTTAATGTTACAACCACTATGCAATTAATATTAGTCACAGCTAGGGGGCGCTACTACACAACCACGTAAACCGGGAACAGATCTGTATCCTGAATCCTATCCCTGAACACATCTATTTCAACCCCTGACAAAGGACAATGAGATTTCCAGTAGCACATCAAACATGAGCATCACTCCCTCAAGACTGACCTGCCGCTGTGGTATTCCTGACCTCAGAACAGTGTCCAGGGTGAGGTTGACCCAGTTGTGGTGGTGGGGGTGATTGGCCGGCGGTCTGCGCAGGGTGAATACGGCTGAGCTCTTTGACTTAGCCGCTAGTTTCAGCATCTGCTCCAAGCTGCAAACTGTCTGGTTCCCAACTGACCAGCGCTCGGATGTTGACATGTACTGCACAGTCCAGAAGGGATCATCCTGCGTTCAGTAAAATCAGTTAGTCCAGTTATATGCCGTTATACATACATATACAATAATGTAAATGTAAAGTCCTAATGTTTTGCACCGAAAACAGCTATAATTTAGTTTTACGTAACCTTAACATTTAATTAAATACACTGTTTTTGTTACTGTACCTTTAAGAATTCTATATGTTAATGTACTGACATCATAACTGTGACATTTGAGTAGAAATAAATTTTCATTCAGAATTTGCTAGTAACTTTCACAAATAATTACAAAGAAATAGCAAGTACCACATTGATTTAAACATGAAATTTCAAAGTAGAAAGACTGAAGTATTTTCTTTAAACATACTCTAATAATCTTTATTTACAAGTTCGAAAATTCATTTTAGTGTAGTACATTGAACTCTTATAAATGTACTCTATAAATCTAAAAACACTCTTCAGTCTTACTATAAATAGATCTACATTACTAACACTATGACATACTATTTCAGCTGTACTGTAGACATAGTTTAGAGCCAAAATGGCCCACACCTTTAGAAACCACTGGCCAGCGTTCAGCGAGTTCAAATCAGTCCAGTTGAAGAGTGAAGCATCATCATACTGTCTGTCCGGGAACACTCTTCTCACGTTTGTGGTTCTCCTCAGCGTCTGGTCTCTCATGAGGAACGGCACACCATCTAGACTACAGCCGAAGCCAGAGTTGCACAGCAGTATATGCGATTAGACAGCACTTAGATTGAAACTGAGAAAATGCTTCCATTAGGGCTCAACCTGCCAGCACTGCTGGATAATATTCAATGATAAGAGAGAGAATAAAAGTGAGGAGCTGACTTGACAGAAAAATCATCTGAATGCATTTATTGAATGGTGGGGCTATTGTGCAATAGAAGCAGTATTATTGCAACTCATTATTATTTATTTAGCAGATGCTTCTATCAACCCGCAACCTGAAGTTAAATGCCTTACAAGAGCTCTATGGTAGTACTTTGTGAACCACTCACTTTAAGGATTGAACCTTTAGGTTACCAGCCAAGATATTTAGCCTCTTAACCACCCATTTCATTTTAAACCAGATGTTCCCAACCATAGTAACATTTGGCCTGAAACAACCAATTACAAAATAGTAATGGCCCACAAGACTTAAATTTCAAGTATAGTGTTTCTCACAATATATATTGTTCCAAAGCAGCTTTACAAAGCTTTTTTTTAACTGACTCCACTGTCTAAAATATTTTTTTGGCAACACAATGATCAATATGGATGATCATGAGAAAACAGCCTCCAAATTTGAACCATTTTATTGTTTAAATGCTGCGATTTTATTTTAGACTAGGGATTTGTCTAAGGAATACTTACAGAAATGTGCCTTTTTGAATAAGGTACGATTTGATTTTTATGTAATATTTTATTACATTCTAAATCAATAAATTACAATTATACTGGTCTATATTTTAATATTTAACAATAATTATAATAACTTTATATTTCTTTTTTATTTTATTGCATTACATTATATAGCAATAAATTACAAATATATTGTTCTATATTTTAATATTTAAAAATAATTATAATTTTATATTTGAATATAAATATATTTAGAAATATGTAAAAAAAAAAAAAATTAAAAAAAATTACTGTAGATGAAGATTCTGTCCATAGAGTGTTGCTTGTATTTGTATACACAAAAGAAATGAGAAAAAAAACTTAAATAGACAAGAGATGATATCTCAGTCTAAAAAAGCCTGAGTGATGACTGTCTTTAACCAAGATAAATTACAACCCAACAGATGGACAATTTCTTCTCCATTATCTAAAGATGCATGTTAAGCAGGCAGAGTAGATTATAGCTTAAGGGGGCCCCTTTATAAAGTCTTCCTGTCTATCCCAGTGTTCAATTACTATGCACCCACTGGGCTAAGAGACGTCACGCCACCCTCTCATTACAGCAGTCTCACACAGCCACACAAGGATTCACACTTGGAAACACACACTGCATCCACATACACATGGCTCTGTACAACCTATTGATTGAACTGTACCAAGAGGAGGAGAATCAGACAGAATAAATGTATGAATACCTTACGGTCACATCCGCCTCCAACCCGCTAACATTTCTCTGCAGTGCTCTGTTGAACGATAGGAGAGTGTTCTCTGGAGCAAGCTGAACAAGAGGGAAAAACACAATGTATATTTATTATGCTTTATATAATTACATAAAATATAACAAAAAAATAACATATATATGTATAAATATTCATTTAATTATTTTAGGTGTGTAACTGGACTCTCTATCTTCAAGCATGATGTAACCAAAAAACATGGAAACGGAAAAGTAAAATTCATGAAATGATTAAGTGACAATGATACAGAGAATAACATATTGCATATTTGAACCCTGTGGAGTTCAAAATGGAAAGATCTTTGTTAAACCAAAATGTTAGACTCTTCTCACCCTGGAGCTAAGCAATAGCTAAACTTCTTCCTCACTCTTTGGATATAAATCAATAACTCATCTCATGAAGGTTCACTGAGTGCTTGAGGGCCAGACACATGCACAATCTACAGCTCTTCTGTGGTTCATGCTTATGCAAAGGCATGCAAGCAGCAACTTGAGATCATCTGCAAACTGCAGGTCTAGATATACTAGTCCATGTGACATCAATGCAAAATGAAGGACACCTCGTTTGAAGCACAAGAGAATGAGGAGAGGAGAGGAATATATTAGGATCAGTATGCATGTGTCTTTGGAGAGCACTTATGGTTATCGCATTTTTGAATTCTGGCTTTTAAAGCCATGGTGGTTGATACTACACATACGATCTCCAACCAGCCCCTGCGGTGTTGTAAAGGCTTGTTTTCAATCCAAGTTTGGCTGTTTACAACTGTAGCTAGGAGTGGCGGAGGACAATTACGGTAAGTTCTTCCAAAAAAATTGTTCACTAATAGGCTAGCTGAAATGTTACATAACACTACTGCTATAGCAAGCCACCCATAGGAATGATGATTTTATTATTCATTTTCTTTCTCAATTATTTTTCTGCAGCCGTATTTAGAGGAGGACCAGCTTTTCACAGAGAAAATTAGGCAAATTTGTTTCACAGGTGATTTTCATACAGACCAAATAAACATCAGTTTTTTCTCACACAAACCCTGCAAAATTAGAGAAAATTACCAGTTTTACTAACATACAACTTCTGATAAAGCTAAACCCATTTTTGAATAAATAAATCTAAAAATGATATATAGACAGATAGATACGATAGATATAGAAATAGATATAAAATTATTATTTATTAAATTTAAATATAAAATTATTAACTAGCTCAGAAATGTAATCCTGTCCAAATACTGATTTTGACTACAGCTGTACAAAAACATTTGCAATTTTTTTCTGTGCCGCTATAACAGAAACAACATGCACATGTTAAAAGCGTATTTGCCATTTCAGAGCACAATACACCAATGATACACACGGGTGTACTGAAAACCCTTCATAACCACCAAACCTTGAACAACGCCTACACAGAGATTCTCTGCGGCTCTTTCCCGAGTTATATTTAGCTATGGACTAGCCAGGGAAAAGAAATATGAGAAAGATAAATGGAGGGAGAGAAAGAAAGAGAGAAAGATAGTGAGGGATGGAAAGACAGAGGAAAGAGATACAGGCACAGAGAGGAAGGACCAAACTGCCTCCAGCAATCCTTGATGTAGCCTGAGCTTGATGTAGCATCTAGGGAGGACAGGAAGTGCACAGCACAATGTTGACAATTTAGCATCTCACCATTGGAGCTCCTTGATGGCCGATGATGGCGGGCGCTGCTTTAAGACTCCCACGCTCCATAATACAGGGTGAGGTGATTGACAGCGGAATGAAGTAAAGTGTGAGGAGAACACTCAGGTAGATGAGGAGAACCATCACCTGAAACCCTAGAGAACCAACAACTTCGTTATCTGAAGTTACAACTCAGGCACAGCTTCCAAAAAAGCCTTTTTAAGGCATAAACTAAAAATGGCTATAAAATAGCTTTTTGAATCAGTTTGAATGGTGATCACATGTGTTAGTCATCTTTGTTGCAAAAGCTAATTGCCAAGTTGAAATAAATCTGTGCGGTCTCGTTGTACATATGTAATGTGTTTTCTATCGTTAATGTTGCTGTAAGTAATCGGATGTGTTATTATTCATATGCTATGAAATATTTAAGAAGTTAAGAGTTAAGAAGTGCTGATTCCGCATGATTCTCTTTAAAATGTTGCTCGGCCATGACAGTAGCTGACCTGAAATAGAAAACTAAGTGTAGAAGTTTAGACTAAAGTGTGCAATAACTTCCCTTGTAGCAACACTGAAAATATAATTTTCTTGGTTTGCATTCTGACACATTTCTGAACACATGATATATGGAATTGAGCTTGCACAGCTATTTTAGTTCACATGGCTTGCATAAAGTATGTTTCAGGGGAGAGACAAGTTCTCTATAGTTACATTTACGAATTATTAAGACACTAACATTCAAAAGTTTGGGGGCTGTTATTACATAATACTTTTTATGTAGCAAAATTGAGCTTGCACAACTATTTTAGTTCACATGGATTGCATAAAGTATGTTTCAGGGGAGAGACAAGTTCTCTAAATGTTAGAGTAATTTAGAGGTTACATAGTTAAATTTATGAATTAAGACACTAACATTCAAAAGTTTGGGGGCTGTTATTACATAATACTTTTTATGTAGCAAGGATGCATTAAATTGATCAAAAGTGACAGTAAAGTCACTTTTATAATGTTACAAAAGATTTCAATTTCAAGTAACTGTTGTTCTTTTAAACTTTATATTCATCAAAAAAATCCTTTTTAATAAGAAATGATAATTGAGCACAAAATTAGCATATTAAAATGATTTCTGAAGGATCATGCGACACTGAAATCTGAAGTAACAGCTGCTAAAAATTTTACTTTGTCATCACAGGAATAAATGACATTTTAAAATATATTTGAATAGAAAACAGTCATTTTAAATTCTAATCATATTTCACAATATAACTGCTTTTACTGTATCTATTTATCAAATAATGCAGTCTCAAATGTCTGAATGGTAGTTTATGCTGAGTGTATGTCCCTGAGGAATGAAGAGAAAGTCTTCTGATTAACTAAATAAGATGAGCCAGTTAAATCTGTGCTTAGTTGAATCAGATGAGCTTGGGCAAACTGAAATGAGGAATCAATAGCAGTATATTAATTTTCCCTCTAATGCTGTAACATGAAGCACCAGCGCATTGAGCTAGCGGAGATAGCAATGTGTCTCTGTGTGACGACAGGAATGCATCAGGAAAGAGGATTTCTCTGTGTATCCCTTTAATAATTAACATCTAGTTAATAATGATGCCTAACTGAGAGACTGATCTTTAAGCGAGGAGGTGGATTCATCTTACTGGTTCTCTCTGCTCGTGCCACCTGTCCAGCCAGCAGCCAGGCCAAAGCGGTAACAGCAGCTAAAGCACCGATGTGCAGGAAAGGACCAGTAGCCTGAAAACAAACAGAGACATTCATTTGTGCTTAATACACAAACATACAGAGAATAAGAGAAATGCCTAGACAAATGGAGAAATCTTAAAGAGCTACTTAAAAAGCACTATTCAAAAATTTGGAGTAAGATTTTTTAAATCTTTGCTCACCAAGGTTGCCTTTATTTGCTCAAAAATACAGAAAAAAATGGTAATATTGTGAAATATTATTACAAGTTAAAATAGCTGTTTTCTATTTTACCATATCGTAAAATATAATTTATTCATTTAAAGGCAAAGATGAATATTCAGCTGCCACTACTCCAATATTCAGTGTCACAGGAGTCTTTAGAAATCATTCTAACAAGCTTCATTATGTTTTTTTTTTACATTTCAATGTTTCAAAACAGTTGAGCTGCTTAATATTCTTGCGGAAAACGTAATACTGTTTTTTTCTCTCTAATGAATAGAAAGTTCAAAAGAACAGCATATATTTGAAACAGAAATCTTTTGATCAATTTAATGCATCCTTGTTGAATAAAAGTCTTAATTTCTTTGGAAAAAAACTCTTGCTGACCCCAAACTGTAGTGCAACTACAAAAATGTATACAGAAATTTCCCTGACATTTTAATATTCTCCATGTCTGACTTTTGAAATCCCTAATATTTTCAGGTTTTCCAGGACTGTGGGAAACCAGACATCTAAAAAAGCATACCTGAAGAGAAATCCAAACTACATCCCATTCCTCTCCCCACATCTGAGTGACCGATATCACACCAATTATTGTAGTGAGCAAAGCAACTGTCACACCAATCTAGAGAGAAAAACACAGACCACTTCATTCAGTTTCACTTCATTTTACGCAATTCTACTTCATTTATTCAGCAAACTACACTGAAAAACACACCACTCCATTTCTGTTCATAAACAAACAGGAAATACTACTTTAAATCTGTCAACAGGCCAGAAAGCCTCAGGGCATAACAAGGTGTTTGTGACACTGTGTCAAGCTTAATATGGTTCGTCTCGCACAAACGGACAAGCTTTTCTTTTTCTATTCTAGGAAAAAAGCATTTCAGAGGTTGACGGGTACCTTGTGGAGCCAGTGGAGGTTTAACTGCTGCCCGACAGCCACATGGCACAGGGCTAAAATCTGGACCGAAAAAAGACAAATATTACATTCAGTGAAAAACTGTATGACTGTTTAGAATGGTTTAGATGAGGTGATAACAGGGGAAGGAGCTAAAACATCATAATAATGCCAAATGGTGACACGTACACACACGTCTGAGAGAGATTGTTAATGCACTAGTGGGTTTGGAGAGGTTTTAGTATGCAAATCCACAGCGCAGTATCACTGCTACAGAGCAGTTACAACTCACCATTAAAAATGTAATATAGGTGAAACCAGCTGCCGTAGCGGCCAATATGGGAACGGTTCCATCACTCCATTCCCCTGAACGGTTATATAAAAACCTGTGGGAGCACAACATCGAGAAAAAAAAAAAAATGTTAGCAGTTGATTATACAGCATTAGAATTCCTGGTTGTCTTATGTTCTCCATAATGGTCAGACTGCATTAAGGCCTAATCAAATAACCAAGCCCCTGAAAAACAAACAGAAGCTACAAATCTTTTGACTGGCTACACATTTCTCTTACTCGCTCTTATGAGAGCTCAGGATTATATAAGTATACTTTTCCCCGAAGAGGTGGATGACAGAGGCATCTGTTTTGCAAAAAGCATCATCTGCCTAGTGCGTATCTTTGAAACAAAGGGAGATAAAACACATGAGACCATAGGGCACAGTATCAAGGTCAGTATTAGCTTTCTTCAACATCTAAACTCAGAGGCTGTGATCAGAATTGAACACTGGCTTGTGTTTTCCTGAATACTATGCAGTAAAATTCTCTATACTGTCTATACTCTATACTGTTTAGTATTTTATAAAAACGGTGAGTGCAAAAGTACATAGTATTCCTCAATATGCTTCAAACAATAGTATGCTACATTTGTCACATGACATCTTCACATACATGTTTAATTTAGAGAGAAGCATAAAGCAAGATAAAAGTAAAATAAGAAATAAGATAAAAATTGCGTAGTATGCAATTAAAAATTACATTAAAAAAACCTTTTCCAATTAATTTCCAATTTGATAAACAGAAATGGCTGAATGTAAGATACTCTTACTTTTGTAATTCTTTATTGGTCACACTTTATTTTAATAAAGTTATTAAGGTAGTTGTTAAGTTTAGGTATTGGGTAGTATTGGTCATGCATGTAGAATGTAGAATATGGTCATGCAGAATTTGTTTTTGTGTACCAACACAGCCAAAATATTAATAATAAGCATGCTAATAAGAAACTAATAGTGAGAATTGGTCCCTATACTAAAGTGTTAATTATTTTTTGTAGAATTTTTTATTCAGCAAAGATACATTCAATTGACCAAAAGCGGCAGTAAAGACATTTATAATATTACAAAAACATTTTATTTAAACTTTCTATTCATCAAAGAATTTTGAAAAAATTTATCAGTGTCCAAAAAAATAATATGAATTGCCAACACAGTAATAAAATATATTTTAAAATAATTATAAAATAAATTAAAACAGAAAACAATCATTTTAAATAATATTTGTAATAATATTTCACAGTATTACTTTTTTTCCTGTATTTTTTTTAATCAAATAAATGCAGGCTTGGTTAGCAAAAAAGACTTCTTTCAAAAACATTTAAAAATTCTTACTGATGCCAGATTTTCGAATAGTAGTGTACAAAACACACGTACTTATATACTGCAGCAATAGTAGTATGTTAGTATGTTATACTGAACCTAGGATCAGAATGGAAACATGGGGCAGGCAGACTATAGATCACCCATAATCACTCCTTCAGAATTGATTGGCTAAATGCAGCTCAGTGGGTGGAGCCATATCAAGGGTTTGCCTGCTAGATGCATCCCCTGTCTGATCACAGATTCTACATGCACAGTCCCTCAGGGCAATAACTGGTCGTTGTGAATCAACTCTCTTGTCCTCTACAGTAACATCAAGGACTCATGTACCTCCCCTGAGACCGTGCGGGGGGAGGTGGAGGCCACAAAAGGAAGGAGAGAAGAGACATTGAAAAGAAAGAGAAAACAGGAGACGAAAGAATTATAAAGATCAGGAGAAAATGACCTTGAAGGACAAAGCAAACAATGGCTTTCATTGTCACGTTGTTTATAATGTCCTCAACCAGTTTTCCAGAGCGTGTGGCTCCTGGAAAATAGAAGATTATGTAGCAAAGTGTACTGTAAAAACGTCAGAGCGTGATTTTATAGCTAAACCATAACTGAATGTAAATGTGAGTGGGGTTTTTTTTAGTTTAATATTACACAGGATTATGCAGATATATGTTATAGTTTAAAATTATATATAAATGAATAAATATTATATATTAAAGTAATATATATTATAAATGTATGTTTTAGCTCTGTATTTTACGCATACTACATTTAGTACACAAAAGTGTACACTGCATAGTATGCAGTAAGCTATTCCATTCTGAATACTAGCCAAGAACAGTCCAGTCTATCTATTAGAATGACATGCAATCTGTTCTATCAGAGAACTTTCCATGAACTCTGGATTACTTTGAGCGTAGGATTATGCCAAATTTGTTTTTGGGAAAGCTGATGAGTTTCTTAGATATGTCTCTACAGAGAAACAGAGATTGTGGGCTCGTTGATGAAAGTGTGTGATTTTACAAGGCCTACTCACCAGTTAAACTCGCTGTAGTCATTGTGGGCCTCCCACCAAAAGTAAAACCATACCAGTAACAAGGAGAAAGTGCAGAAGAGAATGAAGGACCACAGACACTCCCACTGGAACAAAGAAACACAACAAATAAAAATAGTTTAGTTAAGAGTTCAAATAAATGTTACATAATTTGTGTCTATCAACATCAGTATTATTAAATGTGTTGGTGCCAGCATGAATTAATACAGCCACTGTGAGAAACAGTGCCAAAAGATAATCTCAAGAACAAATATTTCAAAACAGTGTTTAAAAATTGAGTGAAATTTAATATAGAGTTTTCATAGCGCCTCAGGTCATGACTGCATATCACATTAAACTCAGTTAATATGAATAGAGCTGCTTCAATAGTGAGATCTGCCTTCATCACAGATTCATTAGAGAAACATTAGTTCTGCTCTATGCAGGGTAAATGAAAGGGCCTTTCTGTTGCCTGCATTCAGCTCTCACTTTCTCAACTAAGTCAACTAAGAGAAGCATCAAAAATCTACAGTAAATACAAAAACTAAATTTACTTCAAATCTGCAATAATTAATGGAAATGTTAACCCAAAAATAAAAATGTTCCATAATTTACTAATCCAAGATGTAGATGCGTTCGTTTCTTCTTCAGAACACAGAACAGACTTTTAGAAATGTAGTAATACATCACTTCCACAAGTAATTCACAAGCCATTAACTAATGGACTGGAGCAGTGTTGATTACCTGTGGATTATTGTGATGTATTTATCAGCTGTTTGGACTCATTCTCACGGCACCCACTGACTGCAAAGGATCCACTTGTGAGCAAGTGATGCAATGCTAAATTTCTCCAAATCTGTTCTTGGATGGCATGAGGGTGAGTAAATTTTCAGCAAATTTGGTGAGATAATTTTGTAGGCTACCATGTAACCCTAGTACATGCTATTTGTTCTCCAGTTCAAATCTTCCAGTGAATAAAACTGGCTCTCTATTAGCATTCCTCACACACAGACAGTCAAGTATTCAAGAATATTTTCTTTGAGATCGAGTTTCTTTTTTAGCATTTCACTGGCACTTCCCACACATTTTGTTTGCATATATAAAATAACCAATGTACCATGAATAACGGGCACACTTAAAATACCACCATTTATTCGGCTCAATGATGACCAATTTTTTCTTCTTTTTTTTTTTTTTAAATAGTGCACTGTCTGTGACACACAATGAAATTGGGTTTGTGGATTAATGAAATGGCTAGTGTGCAATTCCATAAACCATGAAAAACAAATAAAACATTTATTTCTGAATAAATTAATGTCGGAATAGACTAATGTTCTATAATTTTCAAATCATAGTCATTTTCTTAATGGCTTTCCTCTTTAATCTATCCTAGGGATTTAGTGTCAGTCCCGTATATGGCTGACAACTTCCTCTAATTCCTGCACATGATTTGCATAAGCTTTTTTAGTTTTGGAAAATAGACTAAAAGTGGACATAAGATTACAAGTATAACCCACAATAATAAAAACCATCACCAGTGTGGTTAAATCAAATCCAATCAAATTCTGTAAAGAAAGATTACTCCTGGTTACATAAAGAAATTCACGGTTTTCACTTCACAATAAAGAACATGAAGGCCGACAGCTCTTATTTCAAAAAAAAAAAAAAAAAATGAAAACAGCAGGTCAATAAAAACAGTTTCGTTCAGAAATGAATGATCAGCTTGGCTCACAAAAAGCAGTTAGAAAGCATGTATTAATTCCTAAGCCCCATCATCCAAAAATGCCTAAATATAGATGCATAAAGAGGATTATGGGTAATTCTGAGTAGAAAAAATAAATTCTGCTAAACCTGAGATCTCCCACCAGCATCACAGACTGTCTGAATGCGCCAAATCAATATCACACCATAAAACAGGTCAAATGTCAAATGCAGTATTGTTTTTCCAAATGATTTTTCCAGCGACTTTAAAAATGGCACTAGACTGAGAACAACAGAAATGTTCAGCACTGACATCACCTGCCAAAAGTCATTACCACAACAGTAGAGTGTTGGTGGTTGCAGGGCGTTACTATGCCATTATCTGATTGGCTTTTAGCATGTTGCTAAGCAGTTGCTAGGTAGATGCTAACAAAAGAGCCCCAAGTTATGATATGGCTCAGGTCCATTATTCAACGCAAGTCTATCAGATTTTTTTTTTTTTTCAGGGGTGTCCAATATTTCAGTTGTTCATGGCATGACTTATCCTTCATAACCTTGAACAAACAACCTTAACGAGATGACAATAGTTCAGCGCATTGATTGATAAACACGGTTGTGTTTTTGGCACTCATGTGGTTATAACAGCTGAACAGATTGCCATGACATCATCAGGGCCAATGAGCAACAAGCAGCATAAATCTTAACAGGAGGGATTCAGAGCAGCGCTGGGCGGCAAACTGTGTCTCCTCTAAACGAGAATATTATCTCATCATTAAGCCTCAAAAAGCTTATTTTCAAAAGCCTTGTTTCATCCCCTCCCACTGATCTGAGATGACAGCACGACTCCACCACTTAGTACCAAAGTAAACTCACTTTTTCCACTATTTCCTGAGGGGAGAGTTGAATTTGTATTGTGCGTCTATGACAGCGTTTCAAATGTCTGAACCTTGAACGTCTTGTTGTAACAATCAGAGTTATCACAGAAACACTTCTTTGAAGAAAATCAAAGTAACAATTCTCTTTAACACGATCCCGGCAAAGCTCTGCATGGCACATTTGTTTTAACGCTGTAAAGACTCTCGCTAATTGGTTAAGGTGGGGTGAAATGGCATGGTTACAGTGGCTGCCTTTAATTATCTTCATTAAGTTAAATAGGCTTATCTGCAGCTGAAATATGGGTATGATAACAATATCTCAGACTAAGATCTGCCAAGCACTGGCTGCAATTATGAAAATTAGCCAACAGCTTTTTTAGCATTTCCTGAGCAAACAACCAAGCCAAGCTGAACCACTGCCCAAAAACAAGACAGATAAAAAGTGCCTTGACTTTGACGCCCCAGAATCATATAATTTATTCATACTGTAAGTATTTGCCATGCACATCTGCTCCCTTGAGGCACCAACTGGAGTTCAAAATCCCACTGACTGCTAAATATCTATTCCACAGAGGAAAAGGGCAAAGAACACGGGGAGGCCAGCTTCCTGATGTGAGAGAGTGAAGGAGAGGCAGTGGGTGGAAGTGAGCGGATTGAAAAATGGAAGTGGAAAAGGTAGGGGAGTAGCTGAACAACGTCCTTTCATAACAGACCCTCAGCAGTAAATCCCAACAATAAGCAAGGTGCAAAATCAGGTTCCTTTGTACAAAGTGGACTGATCTGGTCTGGAACAGATGTCACGTAATCCATTAACAGAACTTTTCAAAGAAAAGACGTTTTATTCATAGAGTGATTATTATAATGTGTACAGTAGCACCTTTCGATATGTGACTATACAATTGAAAAGAAAATGTCACTGGAGGTAAAATTCAGGTCATGTGGAATTAATGTGGCTGTATAACATGGACTATGCAAAAATGACCTTTACTAACCCTACTAGTGCTTAGAGCTTTTTGGGTTAGTTAGATCATTTCTACTGAATAGACCAGTTGTATAGTGGTGTGATGTACAGTACAGTACATTCTCACTATAGTGTTGTCATTTACATAAGGGTATTTTTGGTCCTAAAAGTAGTTCACTACAGCTCGACAATGTCTGCCTGAGGGTTATAGCCAGATATGCTGGATGTCTAAATGAAAATGCTGTGAATCTGATTAATTTCCACTCGAAATTACACGTTTATTTCTATTCAAAGTGTTCCATTGATGTTAATTGTTATGTAAAATCATTGTGGGTCAATAATGTGTCGGCCGCCACAAAGAGTACTTTTATAAGCTGCCTTTGCAAATATGCAAAAAAATCACAAAATGGAATATTTATTTTTAAACATGGCTAACAAAGAACTAAATGTCAGATGCACATAAATCTCTATTCAAAAGCACTGAATAACCAAGATCTGAAAATGAGAATTCGGTCATCATTTACTCACCTTCATGCCATTCCAAACCTGTATTACTTTTTCTTCTGAAGAACATAAAAATTAATGAAAATGTTATATGGAAAAATGTCATACAGTGAAAGTCAATGAGGTCCAAAACAACAGAATTTATCATTTTGAATGAACTACACCTTTAACATTGTTCTTTGTTTTTCTCCAATGTAAGCATAACCTAATAATCTGCATGCTGACAGACAGGAAAAGATTAAATCTGACAAGAACAAGCATTGTAGGTCACCTTGTAGGAAATGCTGGCACTAGATAACATACCCATAGATAAATTCATCAAAGAATGCTGTAAACATGAGCCCTGAATGACTGCAACAGCACTGGAGTGGAGAATCTTAAACCAATGTCCTCCTAATGTGAATTCAAGTAAATGAAGAACATTGCAAATAGTAATCTGTTCACTGCAATACAGCGTCTAGAGAACAAAATGTAATCACAGACATAATCTGTATTCCTGAGGGATGGCAAGTGTTTAAGAGCCCCGGTCTGTTGCTGATGCGGTCTAAAGATGCATGTACATGTCTGTGAGTTTCTTCCAATCGATTGGAAATGACAGTATTCAGCTTGAGGGAAAACACTGATTGGGTGGCCTCTGACTGAGTCTGTGGCGGTTTTGTACATGCTGTAAACAGGTACACGGGTAGAGTCACCATCTGTCATTGCACATCATGTGGTGACACTCTGCCCTCAGTACCGACTGGAAAAGGAGAACGTTTTAACATGCAGTGTTTTTACAAGACCACAAGGTATTTGAACTTTGTTTACCAGCGAGGTGTTAAAAGAGATATTTCATCTAAATATTAAAGGGGTCATATGATGTTGCTAAAAAGAACATTATTTTGTGTATTTGGTGTAATGCAATGTGTTTACGTGGTTTGAGGTTCAAAAAACACAATATTTTCCACATACTGTACATTATTGTTGCTCCTCTATGAGCCGCCTTTCTGAAACACGCCGATTTTTACAAAGCTCATCGTTCTGAGAAGCGAGGTGTGCTCTGATTGGCCAGCTATCAGGTGCATTGTGATTGGCCGAATACCTCAAGCGTGTGACGGAAATGTTACGCCCCTTCCCATATTGTGATGCCGTGTCCCGGCGCGACAAAACTAAAACAATAAAAACCCGCTATAAACGAGGCATTTGTTGCAGTCAGTGAGGACATAATTACTGATTATAATGACTCATACGGTCTTTTTACACGTTGCGCCGTGCCGCGTAAACATAACACCATGTCTGCATTTGTGATCGTAGAAACGGCAAACAAGCACTACTCTACATAGCTCAAAACTCGCGTTTGAATAGTCAGTAGCAAATTCTTTAAATATCGAAACGTACTTACAGGCTGTGAGTCAGCAGCGCCAGACTGTCCTTGTGACGTTGGAATTGCCCCAATTTATAGTGTTCACATTGTAGTCTACTCTCTCCCAGGATCAGGAAACAGTCCTCCATAAAATGCACTGCACACACTCTAATATTTGGGTTGAACTGTTCTGGAACAGTGTTGTAAATACAGCTTAACCACTGATTTTTAGTTGTGTACTCATTTGGAAGGCCAAACAAAGTAGTTTCACTTTCACAACGAAACACAGCATCTCCAGGACATGGCGGCAACAACAATACTACAGCCAGAATAAAAGTTACACCTTCTTTCATTTGGGCGGTGTTATGCAAATCTTCCCACACCGTGACGTAGACATGTGGGGGTGTGTTTGAGCCGTTTTAGGAAGGCGTGGCAGAGTCTTAACTTTTATAAAGAATATCTCTTTGGGTTTGAGACTTTAATCTTTGCAACTTTACAGATCTTATACAGTGCCCTCCACTAATATTGGCACCCTTGGTAAATATGAGCAAAGGTGGCTGAGAAAATAAATCTGCATTGTTTATCTTTTTGATCTTTCATTCAAAAAATTCACAAAATTCTAAACTATCGTTGAAGTAAAACAATTGAAAGTGGGGGGAAATTCTCATTGTGAAATAAATGCTTTCTCTAGATCATATTGACCACAATTATTGGCACCCAATTATTGCAACGTCCTTCTCCCAAGATAGCAGCCCTGAGTTTTCTTCTGTAATGCCTGAAGAGTTTGGAGAACACCTGATAAGAGATCAGAGACCATTCCTTCATGCAGAATCTCTCCAGATCCTCCAGATTCACAGCTCCATGTTGGTGCTTCTCCTCTTTAGTTCACCTCACTCATTTTCTATAGGGTTCAGGTCAGAGGACTGGGACAGCCATGGCAAAAGCTTCATTTTGTGCTCAGTGACCCGTTTTTGTGTTGATTTTGATGTTTGTTTTGGATTATTGTCATGATCCAACCACAGCCCATTATAAGATTTCTAACAGAGGCAGTCAGCTTTAGATTTTTTTATCTGTAGGTATTTGAGAGAATCCATGATGCCATGTATCTGAACAAGATGTCCAGGACCTCTGGCAGAAAAACAGGCCAACAACATTAAAGATCCAGCAGTATATTTAACCGTGGGCATGGGGTACTTTTTATCCCTGTTTGTACTAAATCCGTCTAGTGGGTTTGCTGCCAAAAAGCTCTTTTTAGCTCATTTTATTTTCATCTGCCCATAGAAGCCAGTGTCATTTGAAGATCCAGTCATCTCTGACAACTGAATATGCTGGATTTTGTTTTTGGATGAGCGAGGAGAATTTTTCTTGAAACCCTCCTCAACAATATGTGGTAATGTAGGGACTGTTTGATATATATTTTTTAGGCTTTCTGACTCCAAGACTCAACTAATCTCTGCAATTCTCCAGCTGTGATCCTCGGAGAGTCTTTGGCCACTCAAACTCTCGTCCTCACCATGCATTAGGACGATATAGACACACGTCCTCTTCCAGGCAGATGTGTAACATCTTTAGTTGATTGGAAGCTCTTAATTATCGCCCTGATGGTGGAAATGTGGATTTTCAATGCTTTAGCTTTTGTCTTACAGCAACTTTCTATTTTGTGAAGCTCAACAATCTTGTTCTGCACATCAGAACTTTATTGTTTGGTTTTACTCCTTGTGATGGATGATTAAGGGAATTTGGTCTTAGTTTTCTTTATATTTATAATCCTTTGGAACAGGAAGTCATAGCTGGACAATTTCATGCTCCTAGTCTCCCTGGTATGCTAAAAAAAATTTAATATGAATGGGAATATACTTCAGACATATTTTACACATAAGAATTTCCAGGGGTGCCAATAATTGTGGCCAACATGCATTGGAGAAAAACATTTATTTCATCATGAGATTTTCTCCCCACTTTCAATTGTTTTACTTCAGTGATAGGTTAGAATTTTGTGAATTGTTTTAATTAAAGATCAAAAGGATAAACAATGCAGATTTATTTTCACAGCCACTTTTGCTCATATTTACCAAGGGTGCCAATATTAGTGGAGGGCACTGTATATGCACAAACAGCTTGTAACACTCCAAAGACAAAGGAAAACATGAAATCGCATGATATGACTCCTTTAAAAACCTGTCACCATTTACTTAAATCATTCCAAATCTGTCTGACATTCTTACAGCTATGGAACACAAAAGAAGATATTTTGAAGAATGTTCGTAACCAAGCAATTTTGGTGACCACTGACTTCTACTAAAAACACAGATACAGCATCCCAAATGATGCACTATACACTATCCACTTATACACTACGTACTTACGTACTATGCACTCAACCATGTAGTGTATGAATTTTATAAGGTTATTTTGTCATTAATAATCGGAGTCTGATAGCCCTGCCCCCTTCACAACGTAATTAAAGCTGCGACATTTAAGTGCATGAAGTGTTCAACATTCCACACTTAATTTTTTCGGTTTTATTTTCGGTGCATCATCCACAATTTTCAATGTGAACACACTACTCACACTATTTATACTACAAAACGTCATAGAATAGTGCATAAGTACGCGATTTGGGACGCACCTAGAGACATTTCTCAAAATATCTTTTTTTAAGGAAAGCAAAGGACTTCTTTTATGTTCCACAGTACTTCAGGTTGGACATGACAGTGAGTAATTGATGACAGAACTTAAATTTTGGGGTGAACAACCCTTTTAAAATTGTATTTTTAGGGATGCACCAAAAGCTTGGGATGCACCAAAATGCCATTGTCAAAAAACATGAACAGAAACGGTAATATATTTCCAAATTTAGGGTTTCTGTTTCAGGGCATCATCAAGGTAATATTTCTTTCCAAATTTTTTTTGATTATTTTCAAAAGTAAACAAACTTAAAAGTTTGCTAAACACTCAAACACTTGCTATGCTCATACTGCAGCAGGATATGACTATCAGTCCTGTTTGGAGGCTTACTATGGTTATGTTTATAGACAAATTTGTTATAAAAGAGATTGACAGCCACATTCTATAAACAGTGACTCACAACCGAATTTTAAGAGTGACTGCAGTTGATGTGTGCTGTATGAATGGAAGCAAAGTAAACAACTAGCTGTACACTCTGTCATTGATGAATGTGTACCACATATTGTGATTTACTACTTTCTGTCAGTCACGATAGAGCTGTCAACCTCTCTCAGATGAAAAAAACTTTGAAAAAAGAGGGGAACTGTGGAAGTGTTTGGGTAGAACCTGAGAGCTTTCAGCAGCATCTTTTTAAAGAAATGAATACTTTTATTTAGCAAGAGTGAAGAGAAGAAAAACAAAAATGTATCAAAAAAACATTAAGCAGCACAACCATTTTCGAATGTGATAAATAAAAAGTCATTTCAAATTATCTTTAACAAAACTACTGTTTTAACTGCATTTTTGTATCAAATAAATGCAGCCTTAAGCATTAGAGACTTCTTTCAAAAAATATTTTCAAAATCTTACCGACCCCAAACTTTTGGACAGCACTACATATAATGGATCACAGTTATTCCACTACATGCCAGTTGCTGCTGGTATTGTGTTTTGTGAGCTATATTGGTTTGCACAGACCACACAGGGGCTTGTGGGAGAAAATGACACTCCTATTCACGTGCCCTTTGTGTTGGGATACGTAAATGGAAAAACTCTCAATTATTACTGAGGAGGGATCTCTTTTCAGTGGAGCACAACTTAGAGCTTAAACAGGAGACGGTCACACATTTCACTCACACACACACTCCTACCAGACACAGAGACAGGCTTCATATAGAATAATTCAACAGAACTAGTCATATTGGACCACTGTACAGCATGCTCTACTGGGGTTAATGCACAAAGGCTTTGTATTGAGTTTGAAATTCCAGACGGAATCTCTCCGCTCCAATGATTCCACAGATTGAATCTGGATTCATGAAATATGATGTGCTTTGCATCATCCCTAGTCTCACAGCTCAGAGTTTAGTGTGTCATATGAGGGCAAGACCTGGACAATGAAACTATCAACTGTGGCAGGATGGGACAAAGTTCAAATTTTTATGTATGAGTAAAGACAGCATATCCTGTTTCATTTAAAAGTGACAGGAAACTACATTAGCTGTATTCATTGACACCACAGTGCATTCTGGTCTGGGTATCTCTCTCTCTCTCTCTCTCTCTCGCAGACAGCTGAACTGGCTGTTTCTGTGGACAGGGTCAGGCCTCCCGCTGCGGACAGTCAAGACTGAGCCGAAATCGCTGACAGCACAGTACAAGCAGCTGAGAGCCAGAGAACAACAGGAAACCAGGGCAATGGCTTAGTCTTCTTTTGTGGAATTAAAATGGAAATATACATCTTATCTGATATGGCTCATATTATAGTAGGCATTGATCCAACTGCACTCTGATTGTAGATGTGGTGCATTTTTCCATCTAGTTGACTCACACTATGTTCTGAATCCAAAAAAGGTTAAAAAGCAAGCTCATACACCTACCCTGAGCATGGTACCATGGAAGGCCAGTGGTTTCGAATAGAAATACTACAGAACTTTGATATGAAACAGAAAGGGATGATTTTCACATGTAATTATCATGGTATTCACTATAAGGCATTTGAATACCATGGAATACCATACGTCAAAAAATGGATAAAGAAATAAATACACAAAAATCACAGTATTATCATATTACCACGTTCAAACTATATGTATATGTATATCTATATATAAAATTAATTATATTGCAAATTTTTATATAAAATGATTAAGTGTTTGTTATATATATATATATATATATATATATACACACACACACACACACACTTCTTTACAATTATATATATTTTATGTAAATAATATATTTTATATTATATATAATATACTTTTTTAATATATATATCAAAAACACTTTAAAATCATATTAATTTCAATTTTAAAAAATGCATGAAATTAAAATTAAACTTTAAAAAAAAAAAGAAAAAAAAAAAAAAAAGTAAAATATAGTTCATGTTATAGTTCATTTTATTGTCTGCCTAGCAAAAAAAAAAAAAAAAAAA